>LJIJ01002581.1:0-25536 GCA_001718145.1 Orchesella cincta
CTCAGGACGAGAGTCAAGATCATAAATCGCCTTGCTATGGGAAAAACTTCTTGCGGATTGTCACTGATACCAGTTTAGTATTCATCGTGGAGATGCTCGGTTCGTCTTTGTCACACTTCGATTATGTTACATGCTACAGATTTCGTCAGAAGGCACATGCATGACTTTAGATACTTTATGATGATGCATGTTAAAGTTTTAAATGGGAAGGGAAACTCATGAAGGTAAATTATATTGTGCCACTTAAAGAATGGCAGCCATATCCTGAATTTAACTATGATCCACGCATTTAATTTATTTTGTAGGTACAACAAAAATTAAGGAGCAGTATCAAGTTAAGGGAATCCATTTACCACATTCAACATCAAGAAGTTGATGAAACTTGTGTTTAAACCATTCTGAAAAATCTAAACTTGTAGCATTAAGTTACCTGGAGGTAAGCAAAACTATGGCTAATTTGTCAATGAATGAATTCGTAATCGAAATCACAGCTAATTAAATCACAGTAAGAATTAATTTCATTAAATAATTCTAGCCGTATCTATGCTAATAACTGCAGACATTTCAATGTACCGAATCGCTCATCGTTGTTTTTGTTTTCACCATGTTTCAAAGGTCTAAATTGAGTTAACAGTGCATGTAGTGATGAATAATGAAGTATTCATGGTGTTTATGATACTAACGGAAAGACAAGATAGTTTTGTAGGTGCCAATTGGAAATATATTTGTTATTGAAGTTAAGGCCGAATCTAGAGAGAGCATAATTTAGATGACGCGAGTTTGCTTGCTGAGCTCTCTCTGCCTGTTAATCATTATCATGATCGTCGAGCTAAACGTAGGTCCATAAGAAAGCTTGGATGCGGATGAAGATGACCGCTTTCCAATTACATTAAGTTATGTTAATGCCTAATTGACGGATGCTACATACTTCACTATATTTTTAACCATCACTTCATTAGCTATCGACTGATGTATCACAAGCCATATGTCATGCTTATCAAATTGATTGAGCTTATCATTTGAAGTTTTTTCGTGAGCCAAAATACTCTCTCTGAACTTGGTTCCTTATTTGACCTAAGCTATCGATTGATGAAATCAGTCATCAAAAATCAAACAGTGCTTCAACGATCTGAATTTCTATGAATCGATTTTAGGCAAATGGAATCGTCAGTCTTTCGTTTGATTGAGATGCTTGCAAACCACGGCATCATTTGCATCATCATTTACATACTTTTGCTAATGAAACCAAGTGTTAAAAATTAGGGAAACGAATTGCTTTCTGATCACATTCTCACGACAGTGAGCATAATAACCAATAACGCGTTTGCAGTAAACTATATACAGCTATTTTCTAAAGAAGTGAAAGCTAACTACATTCCTTTTTTTCCTCCTTTTTTAACGACGAGCTGGGCTTGCTACTCATGCATATTTCTAGTTTTTTGCTAGCTCAATAATGTTGAGACTGGATGAAACAAAGAGAAGCAGCGTTCAAGCTCCATGCAAAATATATGTGAATTGTGTAAGACAGCTTTGTGCTTTCCTTCACACGAAACATGAGATGTATTACGATACAACAAATTAATGTGTTTTAATTTTTGTATTTGTACATTTAACTATAACCGCACGCCTTAAACAGTATCATTTTAATTTTATTATTCGTCCAAAAACAGAATGCAATGAGCAAATACCTAGGATGAGGTTCAAATATATTATTTAGCTATAAAATTTTAAAATTTAATCCAATATCAAAATAACTTTCCGTTCAAAGTTAATCGTTATTGAAGAAGTTGGTGGATACAAACTTCAGGAGCTGCATACATGCGTAAACTGTCTTCTATCTGGGTGTGGGATCTGTGCCCATACATCACTAAAAGTAAAATGAGGAATGAAAGAGTATTAATTAATTTTAATTTTTAAAACACTTCACGTCGCTAAATTTGTACATACATTCAAATATCTTTGCTGCTGCAAGTCTATAGTCTCCACCAAATTTCTTCCAAATCCTGTAAATGTGATATTCATTTTCATGCGAGAGGCAAAACATTTTATTCAGGGTTTGGATGGATTCTTGTAATTGAGTCGAGGTTGCTGTGATTTCTTCCGTGAGAAATCGCCTGAGATGAATAAATTATTATTAACAAAACCGTTATTATAAAGTGGCGCCAAATAAAAGAATGCTTACTTACCAACATTTAGTGTGGAATCAAAACTTGATGACGAAGAAGAGACAGACTCTGTATGTGATCCTGGTGAAGAAGTGGAATGAGAACTTTCTCTGGATGTGGATAATTTGATATAATATTTTTCAAGTGTTTTGTTTAGGGAAAAGCTGTGTTGCTTGGGGAAAACTTTAACGTCTTTATCAGCATCATTGTCCTTGATTCCGTCTCCATCATCTCTTCTCCCGTTCCTGGTCTTGTTTCAATGCTCTTTCTAGCAGCAATCTAAAAGAGTATCTTTCTACATTAGTTTACAATAGTTTAAAAAAATTCTACGTTACTCATTTAAATAAGTTGTGAAACAAACTAACTTGCGACGCTACCGCTTTACGACGGGTTTTGGTTAAATTGCACTTGCTGCATCCGCAGTCTTTCCACGGACAATATCGTTTATGGGCTTTGGTTCGAACAGCCTTACCATGATTTTGACAAAGGGCACAATTTGGAATGCGTGATCTCTGCAAAATAAATCAGTTCCTAAGTTCCTTTAGAAATGTGGAATTTTTAAAATAAATATTCTTACACTCTCAGCTTTATGGTTTACTCTATCCAAAGCCACAGACGGAACGGGTTCCACTTGATTGACAGAACTAGAAATAGTGAAAGATTCTGGGGTAATTTGGAACAATCCCCGTTTTCTTATTTGATGCTGCATTTCTTATGCAATTTTGTTTAAACGTCGTATTTTTGGGCAGCTGAGCGTTTTAATTAGGAATGGCTCTTGTCAGCTCGCTATTCAGATGAAACTTTTTAAGTGACGACACGTTACTTTATGTATAACATGACTATATTCCAACAATAGCCTTTTGTATCAGGAAAATTGTTCTTAATTCAGAAACCTACGTTTTTTCTTGTACTTTTTCACAGATTTTTGTGCAGTACAAGAAAAGGTGGAGCTTATACAACCTAAATAATTTGATAATATCAAATTATACCTTCAAATCTGCACGTGTCGATATTTAGGCACACAAGGATAAATAAATTATAACCATTGCTTATTGAATGACAGTATACAACGCAATAATTTCTTTATGTAGTAAAATATGTGCACTTTACCTCAATTAAAGTGTGTAAATTCGCATCCTTTCTTGAGAGATCAGTCGAGTGTAGAAAGGGGACGCATATTAGACATACACATCATCAAATTGGTTGCTGCATCTGGCTGTTTCTTGATGAAACCATTTAAGTCCAAGATTTATGCACAATAGTTGAGCATCATTGAACAGTACTACAAAATCGTCAGTTATCATAAATAGAAAAAATGCATTCAATAAAAAGTATTGATCGAATTAGGTATAGGTGTGAGAGAAGGTCTAGGATATTGATAAGCAGATCCTTGGGCTACACGTGTGCGAAAAAGTTCGCACACGCTCACTGATGCCCTTTAAGATTTTGATATGGCTAAAAGTAAATTTTGTGTGGGAACAGCTACATGAACAATACATGGCTTTGCAAATATTCGTTTGGTACGATTTGTCGCTAAATAGTATTAACAATCAATAAGGGAATGCACCAAGCCACGTATGATTGGGGCATCAAGAGATACACATTTTCACATAAAAAACGGATGCTTGTGGATGTAGGTATACACCACCTTGCTCTTATTATTTGTCACTTGTTTATTCTTTTAATAAAATTAGGAACAGTTAAGCAATCATCAACGTAGTAGTGCCAGTACTTTGTTTAGTCAACTGATAATTTTTCTTTTCAAACCGAATACCAAGAAATATCAATGGTAAGAGAAGCTCACTTAACTAGATTTACACAATTTGGATAATCACACAGTATTGATAAAAGCTCGGTTTCTCAGAGCCGACGAAACTAGTAATGAAATCAAGTTTTCAATCAGCTCGTCTCTACTTAAATTCTGCTGTGAAAACCAGTAGCTAACACTATAATGATAAACTGATAATTTAATAAATAATGAGGCATAAACGAAAGTAATACCGCGTACGGAAGCTTTCACAGAAACGGGCTTGTTAGTGATATGAAAATCAAATGTAATCAGACACTATCATTATCTCATAAACAAATTGGTGGTTATAAATATGCTTGGGGTCTAAAGTGCACACATGGGCGTGAAAGTTCAGAGGATGAGAATTACCCTGTAAAAGAGGCGAAATATAATACGATGGGTTTTCTTTTCTTCAGAGCTCAAACGACTTTACATGAGCAAAGAACATGAGTTTGTATGCAGTATACAATTTGTGTTTGTTGTTTTAATCATTTTTCCCAATCAATACGCTTCTTACACCGTAAACAGAAACCAATAAATGTAAGAAAAAAGTCTTAAACTTAAGAAATTATTTTTTATTACCAAACAGCTACTTCCACCCTAATGACTGTTTTGCCTTAGAATTGAAAATATTTTATGTAGGGGGATTTGTCCTTCAAAAGCAAAAGCATAACAAAGTCATAACAAACAGTGGTTTCTGCTGGCATCCGAGTTTATAATAGGGATCACTTATAGAAACCTTTTATGCGTGACTGTTATCAAATAACAAAAAGGAAGCAGCTAGAAACCACCGACTTTGATCACTGCCGATTTTCTGAATTTATGCATCATTCGTCAAGCAAAATTTAAATATTTTTGCTTATAGCACATCCAGTCTATATATTTGTAACTACGTGTGTGTACATGCGTCAACAAGACAAGGTTTTGAAGTCTTGTTGACTTATTCATCCTAGCATCATTTTTCTTCTGCTTGCACCCTTACCATTCACATTGAGTTGGGGTATCATTGAAGTCGATGTGTATTTTGATCTTACTCTTGATTTCTAAACGGAGATGTTTATGAGTAGCTCCTGTGCTTTTCTTGCGTTTAAAACTTTTATTTGAAGAGCCAACTCATTCAGTGCAAGAATAAGTACACAAAAAGGCTTTTATTTCCATTCAATTTTGAGGAAGTTCCAATTATAATTGGTCATTGTTTTCGTATCTCACTCAGCTCAGTGAACACACCTATCTGCCATACACATAAAACTATTTCTGCTAATATATCAATTTCCACTCCAGAACTTCCTCACAGGAAAACTCGTGATTTGTCCTATATATGAGTTATAGTGCAACTGCGTTACAATTCAGTACATTTTGAAACTACATGATGAATGTTAGCATAAGAAAAAACTATTTTCAATTATTACGATGAAAACCCACACGTCGAACGTTGATGCTATCTTGTCAATCCAAAACAAGCAGAAATTCATTTTTTCTTACTTCGTTAGTCACATAAACAAATATTATAAAAGGGGATGAAATGACTACCCGATAATTAAAAATATATAGTGACACTCAAACCATAACCTTCGTGCAGCTTGGTTTGTCAATTACCTTATTTCCCTCTCAGATCTTGTAAATTAAACCCTGAAAATCATAAAATACGTCGCAAATTCAACTTACTTTGCAATTCTTACACAAAAGCCATCGCTACGAATATTCAGCATGTGCATTATCTCCCATTGGCGGATTTATAGGAGGTTAAGTCACAGGATGGTCATCTCCAGCCTTACCTTCCATTAAAGATGAAGCTTTTTTGACGTCACATCATCTCAATTATCGTGGCTTACCGCTGTTGTCAATGTTGGAGCCGTTTTAAGCGCTCCTACAGCAGGATATTTCATACAAAAATTTGGGAGAAGAACTACCCTACTATTTTCCATAGCTCCCTTCATATTTGGGTGGACTGCATTGGCAATTCCAATGCAACTTTGGATACTTTATGTGGGTAGAATTCTAACTGGTTTGGGACTCGGGTTGATGGTTATCTCTCATCATCAGTTTATTTGAGTGAAATGTCTGAGCCAAAGTTACGTGGAAGATTGAGTGTCATTTGGTTTGTGGCGATAAGGCTTGGAACTACTTTTGCGTATGGAGTTGGCTCAATTCTTCCGTATAATCAGTTGTCAGCTATTCCTGCATTTCTTTCAGTTGTCTTTGCAGTGAGTATCATCTTCCTTCCGGAGTCACCAAGGTGGTTAATTACCCAGTGGAAAATTTAAAAAGCGGTTGATTCATTGTGCTGGTTAAGAGACTGTGACAAGTTGTCACTTCTCCAGAAATACTTGCGGAAATTGAAGAAGTTTAGTATTTTTTATAATTTTTTCACCCTATTTTTATACAATTCTACGTTATTTATTTTGCAGATAAAGGAATGCAATCATCAAAGCAGAAAGGAAAGTGATGGAATGACCTTCATAACATTTTGGAGAAATAGAATGTCTCAAATCCATTATCATTGCCTCAACTCTCATGCTTTTCAGGGAGTTGAGTGAAGGCAATGTATTTAGCTACTATACTGTTCAAATCTTTGAGAAAACTGGTTCAGCCTTCAATTCCAATATTTCTGGGGTGATTGTTGGAGTCGCTCAACTTGTTGCTTTGCTGCTAACAACCCATTTCGTAGACAAAGTGGGACGGAGGTTGCTGCTCATCATCCTGTGTTATTATGAGAATTTCCTTAGTTTTCCTTGGACTTTTTACCTTTTTAAAAACTGAAATGAGCCTGGAGAATGAGTAATTTGGCTGGATTCCTTTAATAACCTTTGTGATTTATAATGCAGCCAATTCCGGTGGCCCTTTTGTACTAACTTTGACAGTCACATCTGAAGTCATACCCACCAACATAATTGGTAAATTTTTGACAATATTTAGCTCAAGGATTTATATAAAAATTTACAATTTTACTTTTGGTCTAGGTTCAGTTTCCGGAACCGTTATGACATTAAGTTGGATGGTATCCTTTATTCTCGCAAGATTTTACGAGGATATGAATGAAACCATTGGAGTTTCCACTACATTTTGGATCTACGCTGGGTTCTCTGGTTTGGGAGCATTTTGTGTCTATATACTTGTACCTGAAACTAAGGGTCGAACTCAGGACAATATTCATAAAACTGCTACAAAAAACATTGAGGAATCGGTGGTTTGAGTTGGGTCACTGATTTTGGAATTCCTTTTGCATCAAATCTATAATTTTAAATAACCTATAACTACACCACATTAATTTTATGACTACATTATAATTAGTAGCTTCAAAATCTTCAAGTTTCCTCAATAAAAATATATAACCCAACGACTGTGACTGAAAAGAGATGATTAGTTCTCGTTTGAGCACAAGTTCATAAGTGAAATTGAGAGGCGGCTTCCTGGCTCTGCAACATTGCTCATGGACTAGCAATTTTTCTTTATTATACTAATTAAACAAAGGATAGCTTCTGTTGGCATATTACCTAATCAGCTTTTGTCTGAAATATTACTGGGAGGAAAACTATGGGTATTCATTATGCAAATTAATGTGCACTAAACAGCCTACTTGACATACGTCAGATCATTTATGATGCGTTATTGACGTTGTTATTTTATCTTTCATGGTGAAAACTAAAGATATCTATTATTAGCAGAAATATTTTCAGTTTTTCCTCACTAATCGAATTTTACAAAAAGATTTGAAGATTTATCAATTAAACACGCTATTACAAGCGAGTGGCGAACACGTCAAAAAACATTTGTCTCAAAATGTCTCAAATTAAGCAGAATTCCCATTCTCATCGTCCCCAATATATAGCTTGCGGGGTTCTTTCTCTTGGAGGATTTATAGCAGGGATCGTTTCCGGATGGTCGTCTCCTGGTTCACCTTCAATCGCGGAAAGTGGACATTTCTCTGTAAGCACGAGCGAGCTCTCATGGATCACTGCGATTGTCAATTTTGGAGAACTTCTTAGTGCTCCGATTGCAGCTTATTTTTTACCAAAATTTGGGAGAAAACGCACTTTTCTCCTTTCCTCAGTTCCTTTAATATTAGGGTGGATATCTTTAACCACTCCGATGCAAGTTTGGATGCTTTACGCTGGCAGAACCCTAACTGGTTTGGGATTTGGCTTGGTGGCAATTTCCTCATCAGTTTATTTAAGTGAAATATCGGAGCCCCAATTACGTGGACGGTTGAGTGTCACTTGGTTTGTGGCTGCGAGACATGGAATTTTATTTGCATATGGAATTGGCTCAATTCTTCCGTATAATCAGTTATCAGCCATTCCTGCACTTCTCTCAGCTATTTTCGCTGTGAGTGTTTTCTTCCTTCCAGAGTCACCAAGATGGTTAATGACACAATGGAAAATTCAACAAGCTATTGACTCATTGTGCTGGTTAAGAAACTGCGATAAAAATTCTCCTTCTCCAGAAATTCTTGCAGAAATTGAAGAGGTGAAGAAACCAATTAAAAAAATAGCATTAATTTTAAACGCTTCTCTATGATTTATATTCATTTTGTAGATAAAGGAAGTAGTCATCAGAATCGAAAAGGAAAGGAAGGAATTAACCTTCACAAATTTTTGGACAAGCAGAGTCGTTCTCAAATCCGTTGTGATTGCCTCTATTCTCATGCTCTTCAGAGAATTATGTGGAGGCAACATTTTTGGCTATCACACAGTGAAAGTCTTTGAGAAAACTGGGTCAGCTCTTGATTCCCATCTTTCTGGGGTGTTTGTTGGATTTGCTCAACTTGTCGCTTTGTTGGTAACATCCTGCTTGGTAGACAAAGTGGGACGAAGACTCTTACTCATTTTAACTTGTGGTGTTATGAGCATTTCATTGATTTTACTGGGGCTTTTCACCTTTCTCAAAACGGAGGTGAACCTGGAGAATCAATACTTTGGCTGGATTCCATTAATAACCTTTGTGGTTTATAATGCAGCTTATTCTGGTGGACCGTTTGTGCTAACGTGGACGGTAACGAGTGAAGTTGTTCCTACTAATATTATTGGTAATGCTTTAAATCTGAGCTAAAAACTATGTAGAAAGTTATTGCTAATTTTGGCATTGTTTTTTGACCAGGTTCGATTTCGGGGATAGTAATGACTGTTAGCTGGATGGCATCCTTGCTTTTGACAGGATTTTATGAGGATATGACTGAAATCATTGGAGTTTCCACTACGTTTTGGGTGTATGCAGGGCTTTCCGGTTTGGGAGCATTTTGTGTCCACCAGCTGGTGCCTGAAACTGTGGGTCGAACTCTGGAAAATATTCATAAAATGGAAGAAAAAACTGTTGATGAATCAACTGTTTAAACTTTACATAAATACAGTGATATATTTCATTTGCACATTACCCTAAAAACATAGAATATACCCTTTTGTAAATTTGCCATTGCAATGCACTTGATTTTTAATTTTTAATAAATTACCTGCATTTTTATTGCATGTTTGAAGCACGCCAGGCAGGGTTTTAATCACCATTTATTGCCAGTGGTGATTTTGTTCAGAGTCTCACGGAAAATGGCTTCATCTGAGATTGGAGGTTTTCTTAGTACATGCAATGGCTTTTTCTCAAAGATATTAACTTGGTTTTGGCATATTAGTTATCATTGACACAAGTATGTGAAATTTCTCCCGGTAGCTGCGATGCTATAAAGAAGGTTTATGATACAAGTTGTAAACTACAATGCATATCATGGGATGCTTGTAAAGATCGTATCAAACACTAAACACGCTCATGCTTGCTCCTAATACAAGCTGAGGATAATCAGCTTCTCGTTAAAAATTTTATCCGACTTGCAGAAAGTTTTATGAGGTTTTTATCACCACCCAATTAGAGTCGTGGGCAAAGATGATGGATACGATTAAGAAATATCTTGCAATACCCCACAAACCAGTTTTTGGGGCAACGAACTGGACACGAGCATCAGCCTAATGAGCATTTCTATGTTGTCGCAATATTATCTCATGCCATGAAATGCTACAGGATAAAAAAAGAAACTACTCTATTCTCTTTTTCTCTCCATGTTTTTAACTGTCTTAAATTTCTATGTTTGTGAGCACCGGATTACATATTGTTGCGTGTTATGAGCTTTTTGCCATTTCAAATATTGTTCTATATCAAGTTCACGCTTGTTTGTAAAAAAGAGAAAAACAAGGTGGTCACCCAACCGAGTTCTAACAGAGCTCAATGTTGTTCATCTCAAGTCATCGGTCGAGAACTGGTGTGTTCAATGTGGTATGGTCGTTGGGAAAAAGTGGGTAAAGAAAAACTTGTTCCACTAGCACATTTCCACTCCACAAATTCAGACATGCAGATGCAACCCATATAAATATTATTCAGGTCAGTCTTTCTCTATATGAATGCAATTTTCATGCAATGATACAAGTATCTCTTCATACTTTTAATTTGTACGAGCAAACTATCACGACATTCTTGGCATCCCAACCATCCTATAGTCAACGTTTCACTGCTGATGATCCGCTCACCACGTAAAAGATGGCTAATACAGGTAATCCATAAGTGAGTACGAAATCAAAACAGAAAAGTGAGCATCTTTAATTGATTCTCTCTTTGTTCAACTTTCTGTTTACACTTCAAGCTTGTGCATAGCTGCTTGACCAATGATGGTGAGGTTTTGGATGATGGCCTGCATCTTGTGCAAACCTTCCTTTCACTGCTTTACAATCAGAATGCTCTTACATGGTGAAAAAGACTCGCACTGCTCTTTTTAGCTCGGCTCTCCTTATGTGATTTCTTTTGTACAATATATACTGATTCCAAGTCTGGCCGACTGCGGAGATTCCCATGACCAAAGAATAATGCGCTCTTCCCATTTTATTCCAGTTGACTTGGTATGTTTTGTATTGTATATGTTGAAAGTGAAGAAAATGACAATGATGTGTTGTGAATAAAATTGAAATAAAGTAGCTATAGACAAACACAATAGTATAAAGATGCTCAACTCAATATATCCTAGTTTACCCTCATAATATTATTCGTTAAATGGAAAAGGATATTGGCTAGTTCCCAACTAAAACCATCGCCATTTGGTTGCGGACAATTGTTTTTTTTAATAACTCTTCTGAGTAGCTTCTCACGTTTTAAAATATTATGATCTTTTAAAGCCTTCGTCACAAATCATGTGTACCCTACATTACAAGGCCTGCATTTGTATACACGTATTTGTTGAACACACATTGAATGAGGAACCCTTCTGAAAAAGTACCCTGAAATGAATTACAGACGCTTTAAGCCACCTGTATGTATTTAAATAACGGAGTTATATAAGTTTTAGATGCAATAAGTATATTGTTTTAGCCTAAACTTTCATTTATGATGATCTAAACGATTGAAATTATTTTAAATTGACACGTCGATTGATATACACAAGGTTTGCTGTATTTAATTTGGTTAATTGACGGAACTGAACATTTAATTTGTCAATGGTCTGTTATCAGTACAATACTGAGGGTTAAACAATTTACATGACAAAAGATTCATTTAAGTATTTTGTGAAAGCACCATAACATTTCGGGACCTCCCTTTGATTTTGATTTCCTCCCATTGATGATTTGCCATTAGGTTAGCATAGAGAACTCGAGAATACATTTGTCTTTCTATGCTTTCTAGGAATTGAACTGAAGGAACAGACGAATTAAAATGTGCAGTTATGATATGGCCAATTAAATTTGTTAAACATTAATGTTTATCTCCTTATAGAGTTGTCGTCATTTAATAGTGATTTTGAAGCGTAATAGACGTTGTTTCTTTGTAAATTGCCACAACAAGTTACTTTAAATTCACACAATTCTTCATTCTTTATAATTTACATAAGCCCTCAAAATAGTTTGCAAGGCGAGATGATCGCTATTTATTAAGAGACAATTTGTTCTCTACCTCTTCAATGATCTATATAGTCTTTAGTCAAACATTTCTGCTTTATATTTCTCACAATACACAACTTATTATTCGTCGGTACATAATATTTCACCGTCTCATCTCTAGCACGCATGTCACTACAGATCAAGTGCTTTAATCATTCTTTGGGCTGATGAGGTGGTGGCAGTTGCTGAAAGGAATTCTGTTCCATTGTAAGTGGTCAGCAATCTTGGCCTGAAGACCACCGAGCTTTAAATTTGCAAAAAGAATTTATGTTATGTAATCCATTCGCACTAGTTTAAAGTATAGTCGAAACTTTTAAACAAAAAATTGTCTTGTTGAAAAATTAGCAACAGTTCAACTTACTTTCAAACACGTCAAATGCTGTTTACCATTAAGAAGGAATTGCAGCAGCTCCTCAATGTGATGAATGGATTAGGCTGTCTTGACCCTTTGAAGCCCTGAAATGAAAGTGAATTAATGTGAAACAATTGAAATACAAAAAGGTTCAATACTTTTGAGCTCCTTTTGTGAAGCAACATATTCAATCAAGTAGCTTCAATCTAGAACACTAAACACATGTGTATTCAGAAGTAGACAAATACAAAATCAATTTCCCTATGTAGTGAATGTAAACTTTCACTCTTTGAACGTAAAAACGGAAGTAGTATTCAATTGTATCACTCAGTGTAATTGATTGGCATTAAAATAAAATAGCCGTTGGCAGTCCTCAATCGTCATTAGATTGATTGCATCGCAACTGCAATATGTTCCCCATTAACACTCAATATTAAGCTTACACATTATATGTCTCATTCTCAAGTAGGTTACAGTTGGCAGTAATGCCAGTTTTCACTAATTAGCTAGTACAAAATCTTTCCGAACCCACTGATCGTTTGATATTACTTTTGTTTTGCTGTTTGAATTAGGTTTCTTTCAACAGAATGCATCAATCTGTCTACATCATTCAGTTGTAGTTAATTATTGGAATTGTTTGTAAAGAAAATAAAAGAATTCGAGTCTGAAATATTAAATCTGAAATTTTAAAACATGAACCTATTGTACAACATATGTGAGTGTTTAGTTTATACATATTTTTGTTTAAAATATGCACTTCATTTAATGTCTTAACTTTTGGTTCGCCTACCAATTTTAAACCGCTTCGAAAGCACTTCATGTCATTTCCGTGTCCAAAATATCCTGGAACTTGTATCCATCAATGATTGCACGAACCAGAATTCCAGAGCAGAACTAGTACATCTTCTGGTCATCATCAATCTTCTGATTTCGTACAAGATCCGTGATCTCTAATTGATCAGCTTCGTGGTAATAACTAAAGGGAATCAGTAACTCTCCACTTGAGTTTTCCATTGCAAGTTTCCTGTTGGTTATGTCCACAAATAACAAACAAAAATTATATAATTATTGCAACTAAATTTTTCAGTGTTTTTATTCTCCATGCTTCATTTTCTTTTGTTTTTTTATCATAGGTTATTCAGTACCACACCTCTCTTTCTGTTTTCCCATATACCCATTTGAGCTTGCCACTCCAAGAGAACCTTTATTACTTCTGCTACCACAATGATATTAATGTTGGCGGAACATAGCGAAACAGCGTCGAAAGTCCATGAAAAATGCATGCGAATATTTACAACCCAGTTTTTCCCGATGTGACAAATGAGTGTGTTGTCAAGTTAATTTTAATGTGAATTCCAGTTACCACGCGTCTTATTTTGTATCATTTTTATTTATTTAGAAACAATGCAATGAGAATGTGCAAAATAAGTTTTAATTATAATTGTTAAGCTGTAAGAAAGGAAAAGTCTAAACTAGTGTTGAAATTCACTTCTGTAATAATCAATATTGGCGGTTGAGGAAAGGTGCCAAGTGATAATATGCTGAATAAAAGCGTAAACGTTCTTCCATCTCGATTCGGGCTCTGGTTCCATATCCCGCTAAACATATTATAAGCAAAAAAGAAGTATCTAAATTAAGATTGAACTTTAATAAACAATTAATGTCAAAAAATTCGTACAAACCTTCAAAAAGTTTTGCTGCTGCCAGTTGATAATCCTCACCAAAGTCTTGCCGAATTCTGTAAATGGGATAATTAGTTTGCGAGTGAAAACATTTTATTTGGGACTTGAAGAGGTTCTGGTAATTGACGGCTGTGTTGATTTCATCCATGGAAAAGCTGCAAGTGTTGAAATTATTTAATGAAGAATCATTATAATAAAATGGTGCGAGGAAAAAATGCGTCTACTTACCAACAAATTGCTTGGATGATTCATCTTTATGAAAATATTCGCTAGAACCAAAACTTGACGATGATGATGATGAATTTCCTGAAGTAGTGGCAGACTCTGTAAATGTTCCTGATATAGAAGGGGACTCAAAGCTTCCTCTTGTTTTAGACAAATTGATAGGAGATTTTTCAAAAGTTTTGTTTGAAAAAGAAATCTTTTCTTTGGGTAAAACTTTATCGACTTTGTTCACATTAGTTTGTTTTGTCCTTATTTCCATCATCTTTCTTTCTCTGTCTTGTATCATTGCTCTTCTAGCAGCAATCTAAAAGGTTTTTATGTTGTTTACTTTGAAGTAAGACTGTTTTATTGCTTGGTACTGAATTATAATAAAACCAACTTGAGAAGCCACGAATTTACGACGGCAGTTGGTTAAATTGCACTTGCTACATGTACAATCTTTCCATGGACAATACCGTTTGTGTGCTTTGATTGGAACGACCTTCCCATGATTTTGACAAAGGGCGCAGTTAGGATTGCGGGGTTTCTTCTAACATAAATAGTCCCATGTAAGGCTAAGATCCTTTCATTACATAAATTTATACAAATAAATATTTTTACGATTTGAGGTCCATGTTTAGCTCCATTAACTGCTCCGGGTAACACGGTTTTCTGCTGCTTGCCTGAATTGGAATTAGAAAAAGATTCTAGGGCAACTTGGAGCAACCCCTTATTTTTTATTTCGCGCTGCATTTCTATTGCAGTTTCGTTAAAACGTGTTCCGTTGAAGCGACTGAGCTATTATTAGGGTGTGCAGCTATTTAATAGTATTTCTTTCAAGTGACGTAAGCTAACTTCATTTATAACAAAACAATCTGAAACATAAGCCCTTTGTTCATCATATTTGCCATAAACATTGTTCTTAATTCAATAAAATAAATTTGACTTTGTTCACAAATTTGTGTGCACTGCAACATAAAGGTGGAGACATAGAACAAGAAAGATATGAAATCAGACTGATCCTATAAGCATGCACAAAATGCAATGGAGTGTAAGGATAAACCAATGTTACTAAATTTTTATGGAAGGACAGCTTGTAACAAAATATTTTATTTGTTGTGAAATATATGCAGTTTATCATTTTGCACTTTGACTTGTACAGTTACCATTATGCACTTAATCAGTATGCGCGTTACTTGTGTGCAAGCTTCTTTTAATAATGTGTGCACAAGCTCAAGTGTAAGAACTTCCTTCCTTGAATGCAGTCAAGTGAGTTAAGCAGACAGTCAATCATATCAATCATAAGACATACCATTCATCATATTGGTTACTGCATCGTTTTCTAATCTTTCAGACGAAAGTCATCATAATCTTTGACTTACCCAATTCATCCTGTATCTTATAAAACTAGTATCGATAAATCCAACTTTCAATGAGAGTAGAAATGCAAAATCCAAGCCTGCGTGTTTAAAAAATTCTGTATGGAACGATGAGTATTGAAACTGCATTGAGCCTCATAAATTCCTATAATAATAAAACCTCTGAGAAGGTCTAGATCAGTGATAGGACGAGCCTTGGGCTGCACGCGAGCAATATCTTCCAATTGTTGGTTGCATGCGTATCCTGTCAGATTGTTGCAAAAGAAAATTTGGTACCGGAACACACTCTGTTGCACGCTGCTGACAAATTGACGAAAGTATTTGCTGATAAGCCGATGCATCTTCATCGCAAGTGTGACTATCTACCATTGATCAATTACTAAGGAACAGTTGTTATCACTGCAATCGAGAAGAACTAAAGCAAGTTGGATTGGAGGCTACAAAATCCACAATGATTAGCTCAATAACCACCTTTTGTTGTATACAGATGTCAGTTTGTTCAGATGACGAAATTTTTGAAAAATTAATGACATTTTTAGAATAATTCTTTCTGAAGTTAAAAACAATACTACTAAGTAATTTTAAGGCTTACAACAATGCTTCAGTTTCTCACAAATATTTCAGTTGCACGTTGCCCCACTCCTGTGCTCTGAGTTTATTGTAACTGATTCTTTGAATATTATCATTGACAATGTAAATAAAATTATGAACAACGGAAAAATCACTAACTTATCAATGTTTGTTGGCAGTATGAACACTCTCATCGTCAGTCTTCAACTGTTGTCGGAATCGAAACTGAGTATACAAAATTAACAAGGTAGAGGAAAATCGTTCGTGCCTAACTTTACTCGTTTTATATAAACATACTGTATTAAAAATGCTCGCTTTCTCAGATGAAGCCAGTCAAGTTTTCAAACAGCTCATATATACTTTGTATGTTTCACAAGTTTTTAGTCCGAAGCACATACACGGAGGTAATGGGCTTGAACGTTAGAGCAGAACACATGCTCCTTCGGCAACTTTTGCAATCGTAGACAAACGAGTGGAGTTCAAGCTTCTATATAAAGAAATATAATAGAATCATATGTATGCAACCCGATGGTTTTTTGTTATAAATAAAAACAACTTTCAAAATAAATCTTATTGTAAGAGTTGGTTGAACATAATGATATTAATTGGTGGAGCGTCAGTAAGAAATACAGGTAAAGTGCAACTGGAGCTGGTGAAACACATGCAGTTCTTGTTTTTACAGCTCCAATGAGTGAAGAAATGTAAAAATGAGTAAAAACTCTTCATAATCACCTTGTTTCCGTAAACCAGTCGCAATAAGAGGGCAACTCACGTTTGAAGCTCGTTGGTTTGTAATATGAAAAAAATTCGAACCGTGACTTTCACCCCGATATGATTTTGATTCAGAAAGAATTATTTCAGTGTAAGAATCGCGCTTTTGAAGCAACAAAAATCAAAAAGTAGTTAAATGTTTATTGCTGATGGTATCTGAGTATGCAATAAAAATTGCTCATAGCTGGAAGCATCTTACTGCACAAGATAAAATAAAGAAATGGTATGAGAGTTATTAGTTTATAACGCTTACAAAAACCAAATCTCCATTTGAATCCGATTCTGGCTTGCCTCACTATCTGTATTACTTAGTCTTTTTATCTGTTAGCTTTTCATTTGACTAGTGTTCAATAGGATACATGTTTTTTACTGTGGTGTGTATGTAGTTTATTTAACCCAGGAACAAGCATTACGCTGGTAAATGTCTACCAAGCCAGTTCCATTTCATCTGACAAAGTACCGAATCATACTTTCTCGTTCATTCACACGTTTGTTTCGCAGTTTCCTCAGTAATAATTCACAAACTTGCAATTACATTACAAGTTATATTTGCTCAAAATCAAAAGTAAATTGCGCTTGGAAGGCAACACCGCATTGTATTCCAAAATCTAACGTTAGGATGATTGCTTGTAACTTGTTTGTTTTTTACAGTTAAGTTCAAGTAGTTCCATGTTCCAAGTAGATTGACCTACATATGATTCATGGATTTCGTATGCAGCTAAGTCAGTGTACTATAAACACCTAGTCCACATTGCAACCATTGTGTAATACGTTTGGAAATATATATTAAGCAATCGATTTCACTTGAAGTTTCCTTCCAATAAATCCTATTTGAGTATTTTCATCATAAATAAGCCCAGCAAGTCTGGAGTCGAGGAGAGGCGCAACCAAAATATATGATGGAACATTGAAGCACAGTTACCGTATTATCGTTGCAAATATTTAACACTGGTTGAACTGAGAGGATTTTATGTCTGGTGCTTATAACTTCGGAATACTAATAAATAATTTAAGAAAAGTCAACTAGTAATAATTCGTCAAATCTAAGTCTTCACGTAAATAATATGTACAAGATGAATAAAAAACACGTATCGTTCACTCAAGTATATTATATTGATAGGAGTAGCTACGATGCTATAAGTCATGCCTGGTCTATGTTTCAAGTTTACGAACAGAATCCGGTTCTTGGTTAGCTTGTTAATATAACATATGAACTTGCCTACATTGAGTGTTGACCTGGTATTTGCAATTTTATTATACGCTATTCAAACCCTCAATATTAAGTTTTATCACCTTCCCATTGATTTTCTGAACTACGCTGTAATCCGTTTTTTTCAACGAACTGGACATAACCTGGGGTGATCCTGCGACAGTTTTTTCAAGAAAACCCCTATCTATATTATCTATCTAATCTTTTTCATCATATTTTTGCATGTTAAAACAATTATATTTAAGAAAACATTCAACACTGCTGCTCCATGCTTTCTCTAGCTTTTGAGCATTGAAACTTTATTTTGGGCTTTTTGTCATTACTATTCCTTTTCTAGTTGAAACTTGTTCTGCAAAATTGAAGAAAAACTCCAGACTTTTCATATGGTTCCAAGCACTAACTTGTTTATTAACGAAACTGTGTGTTTAACATGGTATGACTATTTGCAGATGAGTGGGTAAAAACATCTTATTCTGCTTTGTTAAAAAGGTATCAGTTCATTAGTATGTCTTTTTATTTCAAATAGAGAAAATCCAGCTCCCATCTGGACATTCCAACCTTTTCTGTAGTGAATGTTTACCTGCAGATGATTCGCTTACTCACGTAAAAGGTGATAGCTAACACTACTAATTCCTTGCCAGTCGAGTGAGCACAACGTCAGCACAGAAAGGAGCAGCTCCAACTGATTCTCTTTTTGTTCAGCATTCTGTTCAAACTCAAAACCTGAGAAAAGCTGTTTCATCAAAACGATGATGATGACTGAGGTTTTGGATGATTTTCAATAAGCAATCTTACTTAAAAAGGTTCACACTGATCTCTTAAGCTTGGCCAACTGCGCAGTTCCAATGAACATTGAAGAATTACGTGGACTCTTCATTGTAGCCGTTTTCCAGTTGGCATTGGAATTCATTTTAAATACGTCGAAAATAAGCACAATCACGTTGATATACTGAAATTTGAAGAAGTTAGACATAGATAAGTACATTTCAGATCAACTCAGTTGACATTGCAACCGTTGTGGACAGATGTGACTTATTTTTATGTCATCTACCTGTAAACATAAACAACCACTCTTATAATTAGTTTAAACAATTTTACAAGTAGGTGGTATGCCACTTGGACACCAATTTACTATATTAATATGTATTCAACTTCCAAAAAACCCAAAAAGTTGACAGTTGAGAGAAACTGAAGTAAAGTCGACTCACAGGAAGATGCAGTAATAAGTTATTTAGAACAGTAAGAAATAATCGAGGAAACAAAACATTAATTGACATAACTTCTAGATTTTATATATTTATAATCATACATATTTTACAATTCTTACAAATTATTACTTGTTGATACAGTCTTTCATACATACAACTTACGACGCTATCACGCCTATCATGTTTTGTAACATGTGCTTGTGAAGCGGTGGCTGTTGATGAACTGAATTTTGCTCCACTTGTACGTCATCATTAGTATTTATTCTTGGGGTGTCCATTGCGGAGCTTAAAATTTTCAAATAGAGTTTTTAATGCAATCCATCCAGTTTATTTTGATTTTACCTGTCAAACAAAAAGACATATAAATTTACCTTCAAAATTCCTAAATTCTGCCAGCTCATTACGTCTGTAAGTGTTTAAAAACGATTTGGCCATCCTGTGCAATGTGGTGAATGGATTCTGCTTGTTTGGACCTTAAAAACCGACATTTAAAATAAATCATTGTTAAACAATAGAAACAAAACGAAGTAATGTAGTAGACTTCTTTGGTACTAAAATTATAGCTATTATCATAAGCTTCAACTATAACGATAACTAACAGTTTCAATCTAAAACACATGTGAATTTAAATCAGACAAAAAATTATATAATGAGCGTACACTTTCACTTGGTCGGCTTAAAACGATTGTCGTAACTGAAGTAGTTTAAAATTGGCTTGGTTCATTCGACTTGATAAAACATTCAAAAAATACGTAATCAATGAGTAGCACTTAATCCAAATTAAATTGATTGTAATGCAACAATGAATTCTCGTCTAATATTCAACCTACATGTTATTTCATTTTTTAAATACTAGAAGTTGTCCAAAATGTTTATTTTTACTAATTATCTATAACATTGGTCATTGGTATTGTATTTAGATACTTGGCACTTAACAGAAATCGGCTATGATTCACATTTTGTATGTGCAGAACATAATTCACTTTCATAAGTTTTTATTTCACGTAAATTTTGAAACGGAATTATTACCAGATGTCTGTGTATCTGCCATAGAATTTGGGTTATTGACTTTGTTTAATTTTAATACATTTGTTTTTCGGTTTCAAATTAGTTTCTTTGAACTGAATGCTGTATACTTTTCATGGCATTTAATGGAGTACCCAGTTTTAAGAATGATTTCGATACACAAAATGGAATTACAGAGCAAAACTGCTATATAAACACCAATCATATACATCGTATCATATCATATATGTGTGTGAATTCTCTAAGAATGCTAACTTACATTTATTATCGCAACAAAGTCAACAATCTACATCATCTTGGGTAATGTATTTCTTCTAAACACAGTGTTGTCTCTATAAAATAAATTACGCACATGCATCATATATACTGCGTTCTTAATACGATATATTGTCAAAACTCAAACTAACCATTATTAACTTCCATTTCCACTGAAAATTTGAACAGGAATAATTAAGAGGCATCTGAAATCAAGAATATTTTATTCCTGTACCTTTAGACAAAAACTGTGACATGAGTTTCGACCAAATGGAATAATATACCCAAAACTTACCCGGCAGTTCTATGGTGCACAGCAAATTATGATTAGTGAGCCTCCACAAGTTTCTCATTTTAAATAATTTCTGATGGTGCTATCCAAAAAAGGAAAAATATTTCCCCCATAAATATTGTGTTTCGTGGTAGTTCTTACCTACAGTATTTTAAACAGCGCAGTTCGTAAATTGAAAACATTCTAACATGATGTATAGTAGGTTTTGTTTTAAACTCACACTGAATAGAGTACGATCAAAATAAATCTTGTATATGCTTTCATTGTTCAAGGCACCTATTACACAGAGAGTATAGGATCTTTTTCCCTATATCTTTTTTCCATAAGACGGTTTGAGCTTGGCACTCAAGCAGAATTTCTATTACATCTGCAACCCAATGCTACTCAAGTTGAAACCAAGTAGAACAAAGGCTAATAGCGTTGACTTTCTATGAAAAATGTGTGCAAGATGTTCTTCACTTTCCTCGGAACAAAGTATGATGCTTTCAACATATGATGGACTAGTGTTTTCTTATGATAATGCTATTTTACAATCCACTACATCCACGCGTATTATTTTTTGCTAAAATATATTTATTGATGTCTACAAACAATCGTCAATTGTTTAGCAATGAGCTTTTAAATATCTAAACTACTATCAAAAGAATCTTTTGTTAAAACTCAAACTTGACATTTGAGGAAGTCGGTTGATTTGAGACTGGTAATATGCTGAATACAAACGTAAGTGTTCTTCCATCTGGATCTGAGATCTGGGCCGTACCTTGCTAAACGTAAAATGAGCAAGTAGAGACATTCCGAATTCAAAATAACCTTTAAAATATTTCCTACCCACTAAGTTTGTACCACCTTCAAATATCTTTGCTGCTGCTAGATTATAATCACCCCAAAATCTGCCGAATTCTGTAAATCGGATATCCAGTCGGCTGCGAGGGACAATACATATTATTCAGGATTTGCAGAGATTCCTGTAATTGAGATACGGGTGCTGCTGACCTCATACTTGGAAATGCTGCAATTTTTAAATTAATTTAAATAAAGAACCATTATTTTATTGGTTCACAGATGAAATTATATGAAATTTACCAGCATATAGCTTCGATGATTTATATTTTCGCAAATATTCACGGGAATCAAAACTTGATGATAATGATGAATTTTCTGAAGAAGTGGCAGTCTCTGTATATGATCCCGGTGTAGTAGAGAATTTAAAACTTTCTCTAGATGTGGAATGTTTGATAGAAATATTTTCAAGCGTTTTTTGGGGAAGAAATAATTTCTTTGGAATAACTTTGTCCTTTGAACCCTTTTCCCGACATTTCTTTTTCTCTTTGTTTGTCTTGTATGATGGCTCTCTCTGGCAGCAATCTTAATATTATTTTAAGTTGTTACTTTGCGTTTACAATAGTTAATAATTAATTTTAATTCTTAAAACAATTACTTGAGAAGCCACCAATTTACGACGGAAGTTGGTCACATTGCACTTGCTGCATGTACAGTCTTTCCATGGACAATACCGTTTGTGGGCTTTAACTGGAACGGCCTTTCCATGATTTTGACAAAGGGCACAGTTAGGATTGCGGGACCTTTTCTAAATAAATTGCATGTCAATTAAGCTTAATATAATTTCATAGCATGATTTTATACAAATAAATATTTTTACGATTTGAGGTTTCTGTTTTGCTCCATCACATCCCACAGATAAGTCGGGTTCCTGTTTCTTTGCTGCGTGTTTGGAACTAGAGATAGATTCAAGGGTAATTTGAACCAACCCCTTCGTTTTTAATTCACTCTCCATTTTTTTTTGTTTCGTCAAATCTAGCTCCATTAGAGTAACTGAGCTATCATCAGTGAGCTATTTCACAGTATTTCTTTCAAGTGAGGAAACTTACTTCATGTATAACATTACACCTCAACCTTTGTCTATGATATTAGGAATAAAAACTGTTCTTAATTCAGTAAATAAGTTTTGTCTTTTTTTTGTGCATTACAACAAAAGGTGGAGACTAAAGGCAATAAATGAAACGATACTATCAAATTGTTTCTTTGATGCAATGATAAACCAATGCTAGTCACGTATATTGAAGGACAGCTTGCAATGAAATATTTTATTGTTTGTGAAATATATGCACTTTAACTTAGGAATTTTACCTTTGTACACTGTTTCTTAACTAATATGTACAAGGTATTGAGTGTGTGAAAGTTTCATCCTTTCTTGAATTCAGTCGAGCGTATGAAGCAGACAGTCTATCACATTCGTCATATTGGTTATTACAACTGCTTTTAGTCTATCGGCGAAATTCTGCAACATAAAATAGCTCTTTGACTTACCATTTTTCTATTTCACTTGAATTCTGAGAATGAAGGTATACGATAATCCAACATTTGTATGAGTATAAGACAGCTACATATCTAGATTTCTCGATATTGTCACAACTAAACCCATTAAAATGATGATTTTTCAATAGTATTTTCTTAATTAAGAGCAAAAATGGATAACTGCCATTGAGCCGTATTGAAAAAGCATTGGCATTATGTCAAACTTCTGAGTTGACGTATTCTTCGGTATACTGTTGGTGAATGAATGTTTTTGTGTAAAGTTGTGTTGAAAGGTAAAAAGGAAACGCAAGGAGTGCGCACGTCTAGATATAAGTAAGAGGTATTCAGGCAAAACCTAGTCTAGACTGTATTCGTATTTCTTACAAGTACGGAGATTTAATCAGCAAGAAAGGTCTTTACAAGGTAAACGAGTAGATTTCCAAGTAACGCTGTTTCCCAACCATGCGTACAGCGTAATCATTCTTCATAAAAATATCTGTACATACACCAGCACGATACAGTATTTACTATTATATTCAATCTCCTAATAATAATAGTTACACCACAAAAGAAGTAACAAAGGCATTTACAAAATCATTATTCACATTTTGATGAAGATGTGACTTTTGCCCCTACTTATTATAACTGATTCTTTAAATAAGAAACATTCATTACATGTACATTGCTCGCTTAACTTAGCTAACTCATTTCAGATATTGAATTCTCTCCTTCTCAAATGAAACCGCACCCAATGAGCCAAAGTTATCTATCAGCTCATCCATACAGTAATTTCCTTCCTCTGCCAAAAGCGCTAGCTGTAACTGATAACTGGCTGAATAAAGAACGTAATACAAAGTGAGGAAGCGACTACAGAAGTTTTCTTGGTAGTCTTTAGTTGGGTTAAATCAGTGTCAATAAGACACTATTATTAAGTCGGAAACACATTGGTAGTTACACAACTTTAGACTTAAATTGCACACATGGAGAAAAATACAAAGAATAAAGAATTACCTGCAGTAGAATCTAAAAAAAACTGTGTTCTTTGGGAAGTTTTCAATGTCGTAGACATACGGGAGTCTACTATTTATGAAGAAATATAATAAGAGCTGGATGCAACTGATGAATTTTCTTATAACGAAAGGGCAACAATAACAATTGGGAAATGACCACGTCTACTTCATTGCTGGAGTTATTACAATGGGATGATATTAATTTTTTAAAAAGGGAAATACTAGGGGGAAAAAAAGTAAGAGGTAAACGGGCAACTTTTTTTTGCATTACTTGGCTTTTTTATCCATACTTTCCACGTCGTGTCAGAACACAAATAATCAGCGTATTCATGAGTAAAGAGGTATACAAGCGAAATTTGTGTTAAAAATACCCCAACACGCTAGTAATATTCCCAGTTCAGATGATTTTTTCTTTGTTTTATTACAAAACCGGAGCTTAACACGCATCATAAAATATAAGTTGATACCCTCAATGGTAATGACTCTTCAGAATCAACATGCTTCTTTAAACCGTCGCAATAAACGGGAGATTGCGTCGAAGCTCGACACTTTTTTAATGACCAAACGTTGATTTCGTAATGACCAATCATGATTTTACTTCGGAAAGAGTAATTTTATATATTTGGCATAGCGCTTGAACACCAAAATATTCTCAGACGTCGAATTTTTATTACTGCTGATTCTATCTGAGTCTGGAAAAGGAAAAACCAAAAAATTCTGGAAAGTAGAAGCGTACTCACGCTACAAACCAACATGAATATAAAAAGTGATACTTATAAGTTGTTGGATATATGATGACCCGATATTTTTTTGTTTCCAAAACAAAAGTCTCCCATCTTCCTCATTGTCAGTATTAATTGTGTTACCTAATTTTGTTGCAACTTTGATACCAATTTTGTCAAAGCCATTGAAGCAACTTAAGCCCACTTAGGATTCCTTTGTCTTACAATTATTCATATATTCATGAATTGATTATCGTATTTATACGTTTTAACATTTTAAAATGTTTATTCCTACATATATTTATTGAATATCTTATTAAACCTGGTTAATTATTTTGGTTTTACGTAAAAAAGATTCTTTATTTAGTACGAGTCTCTATGGTGTAAAAAATAATTTAGAATCTATCCGATAGCTGCAATGAGCATTGTCAATTTGGCAATAAAATAGCTGAACTGGTCACGTATCCTGGGGCTGATAGTGTCGGAAGGAAACAGGTTTCTGGTATCTTATCTACTAAATCTAATTAGGATGTTCGCTTGTACTACATTTTTATTAGTACTCAAGGGAGTTCCAAGTAGAATGGTTTACGGTTGACAGAATTTATATGCAGCTCAGCGAACAGACATTCAACTAGCAATGAACACTCATTCTTTCCGACCTTGCAACTAATTCATAATACT
>LJIJ01002582.1:0-25517 GCA_001718145.1 Orchesella cincta
CAACTAGGTTTGTCTCAGAAGACAGGATGATTTGTTTCTATCGATCACTCCAACTTTTTTGCAATAATATGAATATTGTAGTGGGACTTCAAGTGGCCCTACATTCTGGACGTTAATGGTAATCTTTGCTGTAATGAGTTTCCTCGTTGTTCGTCACATGATACATATAGCCTACAGCACTTGGAGTAGCAGGTGGTATCGTGATTGCAGTAGCGGCTGGGGGGAATGACACTGGTATCTACTATAACAATGTACACGGATACATGGCATTGGTTGAAGCGTCACAGAGCTAAAGGATGGAATTGCAGATGGTCAGAAGGAAGAGCTAGCGTTCAAGCGACATATTCGCTTCAACCGTTGGTAATTCAACCCTCAACTCCATTCTATGGAACGGAAAAACACGTTTCTGAATGCGTCTAATGCTGCGGTGGATTTGCTTGTTAACTTGCTTGCTACATTTAAAGACCTCGCACTCATCATCAGACCACGAATTTAATAGCTAGTTGAACATACATACATTACATCTATGCACGTTAGATTTAATCGTTTTCATATTGTTATAGTTAGGAACTATCACGCTTACGAGCAAAGTACTTACCGAGTAATGTACTAAGTCAATCCGACTAGATGAACGGTTTGTGTGTAAAATGTAGAGATTATGAAAAAATTAATGATTCCCAAAATATTGAGTTTCAATGGCCATTTTTGTTCCGTGGCAAACGGTTCAAAGTCTTGAAATGCCTATAAACAGTGCATTAGGACTGTTTATAGGCATAACTGGCCAACTGCAAAATTTTAGTTTAAAACTGAAAAAACGGAAAGAATATGTTTCATTTCAAGCTCTACAATGTCAGAATACATCTTTCTTTCAGTTTCGAGTAACATTTTTAACATTTGAAATTTTTGGCAATTTGTCCTAATGTATTGTTCATAGGCGTTTTCAAGATTTCAAACCGTTGCCACGGCAACAAAAATGGCCATTGAAACTCAATATTTTGGGAAATATTATTTTTTCATATTGTCTACATTTTACACCACAAACGTTCAATTCTACGTCGGATCGACTAAGTACAACTCGTTAGTCGGTGGACACGAATTGAACCACTCTTATTACAAATGTAGTTATCTTACAACCTTAAGTTTGAATTGAATATTGAATGCATTTTACCCAAGTGAAAATACATTCAATATACATCTGTTTTCAGCAATTGTATAGAATAACAAAATATATTACACTCTCCAAATTGGTTAAAATTAATTTCCTCATATAATAAAGCACAATCGATACAAAAACTACGAACAGATAATTATACTTGAGGTTAAAACACAAACAAAAGCTTTCGTAGTTGAGCAAGTAGTAAGCTATTGTTGGAAAAACCATCTGCTAGAATTTATGGTGTGTAATGAAAGCATAGGTAGAAGTTACTTCACACAAGTGTAACTGAACAGTAAATTAAAAATCGCAATGGTTTAAACAATTAGCACTGCACAAAAATTTATAATATGTAAATTAAAAATTAAATGTATAATTTAAGATTTTTTGGAATTCATAATGCGGTTTATTGGATCAATTAGTATATTCAGATACTTTAGCAGTACAATAAAGTGCCCTAATTCGTTAGTAGCAAAAGTGCTGTGGATGTAAAATGTATACAACAAAAACCTTTTTCCAAATGTGAAAAATGTGTGACAAAATCACTGAGAACATGTTTAGCCCCAAAACTGTCTAACAGTGCCAACTTAACATCGTGAAATTTAGATTTTGAAATTTGCCAAAAGTGTAATCCAATGATAAGAATTATAAATGTTAATATGATTGATTCCAAAAATATAATAACCTTTTTGTAAAATTTCAAAAATCTAAATTTCACGATGTTAAGTTGCACTGTTAGACAGTTTTGGGGGCTAAACATGTTCTCAGTGATTTTGTCACACATTTTTCACATTTGGAAAAAGGTTTTGTTGTATACATTTTACATCCACAGCACTTTTGCTACTAACGAATTAGGGCACTTTATTGTACTGCTAAAGTATCTGAATATACTAATTGATCCAAAATAAACCGCATTATGAATTCCAAAACAATCTTAAATTAGTACATTTAATTTTTAATTTACATATTATAAATTTTTGTGCAGTGCTAATTGTTTAAACCATTGCGATTTTTAATTTACTGTTCAGTTACACTTGTGTTGAAGTAAACTTCTACCTATGCTTTCATTACACACCATAAATTCTAGCAGATGGTTTTCCAACAATAGCTTACTACTTGCCTCAACTACGAAAGCTTTTTGTTGTGTTTTAACCTCAAGTATAATTATCTGTTCGTAGTTTTTGTATCGATTGTGTTATTATATGAGGAAATTAATTTTAACCAATTTGAGAGTGTAATATATTTTGTTATTCTATACAAATTGCTGAAAAACAGATGTATATTGAATGTATTTTACACTTGGGTAAAATGCATTCAATATTCAATTCAAACTTACAAGGTTGTAAGATAACTACATTTGTAATAAGAGTGGTTCAATTCGGTGTCCAACCGACTAACGAGTATTGTACTTAGTCGATCCGACGTAGAATTGAACGGTTTGTGGTGTAAAATGTAGACAATTATGAAAAAATAATATTCCCAAAATATTGAGTTTCAATGGCCATTTTTGTTGCCGTGGCAACGGTTTGAAATCTTGAAAATGCCTATAAACAATACATTAGGACAATTGCCAAAAATTTCAAATGTTCAAAATGTTACTCGGAAACTGAAAAAAGATGTATTCTGACATTGTAGAGCTTGAAATAAAACATATTCTTTCGTTTTTTCAGTTTTAAACTAAAATTTTTGGCAGTTTGCCAGTTATGCCTATAAACAGTCCTAATGCACTGTTTATAGGCATTTTCAAGACTTTGAACCGTTGCCACGGCAACAAAAATGGCCATTGAAACTCAATATTTTGGGAATATTAATTTTTCATAATTCTCTACATTTTACACCACAAACCGTTCAATTCTACGTCGGATTGACTTAGTACATTACTCGTAAGTACTTTGCTCGTAAGCGTGATAGTTCCTAACTATAACAATAATGAAAACGATTAAATCTAACGTGCATAGATGTATGTATGTATGTTCAACTAGCTAATTCAAATACGTGGTCTGATGATGAGTGCGAGGTCTTTAAAATGTAACAAGCAAGTTAACAAGCAAATCCACCGCAGCATTAGACCATTCCAGAAACGTGTTTTTCCCGATTCCATAGAATGGAGTTGAGGGTTGAATTACCAACGGTTGAAGCGAATATGTCGCCTTGAACGCATAGCTCTTCCTTCTTGACCCATCTGCAATTCCATCCTTTAGCTCCTGTGACGCTTCAACCAATCCATGTATCCGTGTACATTCGTTATAGTAGATCACCAGTGTCATTCCAGCCGCTACTGCAATCACGAAACCACCTGCTACTCCAAGTGCTGTAGCTAATATGTAATCCATGTGACGAACAACGAGGAAACTCATTACAGCAAAGATTACCATTAACGCTCCAGAATGTAGGGCCACTTTGAAGTCCCCAACTACAATATTCATATTATTTAAGTTGGAGTGATCGATAGAAACAAATCATCCTGTCTTCTGAAACAAACCCTAGTTGTCTTTGTTGAGAATTTTCGATAGCTGGATGGTCCATGGGTGTCAATGCAATGCACCACAACTGCGGAGACACAACTGCTACGAGAGCGGCCATTATTATGGTCACCACAGTGTTTGTAGCAAGGAGTGCTCCCAAACCCAACCACATGATTATCGGGACACTTTCCCAATTCAATCCGAGATTTTTTCCAGTAGCAATTCGCAGATACGATGCGTTGGTTCAGCTGGATGAAAGGTGACAACACATAGTGCCAACGGGACTCCTAGCGAAAGGCTGACATTAGAAAAACCAGTCTCTCAAATTGGAGATGCTTTGGTGTTTGAAAATCCGCCTTTGTGAGTACTTCTTTGAATTCAGCTGAAATTGGAAAGGAGATGTAAATTAGCAAAAATAAATTTAAATTCTGAATATATAATAGTATATTAACTGTAGCTACCTTCATTGAATTGTTGAAAGTAAAGTCCATTGATTGTTTGTACAAGCTCGTATTTTTTAGTTTTTATCTGGGAAACGGCCACTTGAACCGCTGCAATAATCACTGTCATTGCAAAACTGATTAGTATGTAGACATCTCTCATTGCTTTTGCATTCTCATTATCCACGTGTACTTCTTCGGGTATATCCTCGTAAAAGGTTGTTAGGAATACAAGACAACCATATGTGTGTCCCTGTATATAACAAGTGTACCAGAACAGGTAGTTGTAGATTTCACTGAAGACAAATTGCTGGGCTTCATTGTTCCAGTAAAGTATATGCTGCCAGTACAAGTCAGTAGCTTTCCCAATCTGATTGTTAGACATTTCTCAACGAAAGAACTAATCATGTTTAATGTGAAAATTCTGACTCTGTGTTTTTTATCATAAAAATGGATTTTTAAAAGAACTTTTCATTGTTTTAGTTTCGTTAACTGTCGTTAAAACCAAATTTAAAGAAGCTCTGCGGAATTCAGAAGTGTGGACGAGAGTGCGATTGGACGGCAAAGGGTATGCTTGGGAATTTTATTTTTGATTTGGTTTCAGGTACTTTTAACTGATGTTGGAAACTTTACATGTGCAAAACATAATACATAACGTAATCAGTTTTATGAACATAACGGTTTTTCTCCTTAAGGTATTACTGCATGAAATCCAGATGTACCTTAATCCAAAGTATAGGCTTACAAAAAATTACTGGAAGCAATCCTATATACATACGTACGACTAGGCGTTTGAGCAGCAATCCTTCCAAACTATTATGCTTAGGAACTTCATTAAGAAGGAATTATATATGACTTTTCAAAGTACTCGACATTGTCTTACAAGGTAACTATCTTTCGTGCCAGGAGAGATACGGGTAACCATTAGTCACTTCCTATGTAAAAAAGGGCGCTGAAAAACGTGGTGAACTCTGTTTTCTGTAAAACTGACTTTTCGAATTACTACGAGCGTAATTGAGTCCGCGCGCACGGTGTAAAAGCGAAGGCAAACCAGGTAAGCATCAAATCAGCTACTCATGGTTCAGACAGGTTAAAAACAAACTGTGTAAATCTGTATATACTAAAAATGGAGTCCAGCAAAAATTTCATTGATAACTAAAAATAGCTGCAATAAGTAAAAAGCCGCTATATATTCGTATTTCAATTAAATGTATAAACCCACAGTGGTAAAGAAATGTACATTTTTTTCTACAATTTCCGTATTTTTAGTCGCTTTAGTCGCTTAAATATTTTCAATGCTAAGAAACGACATTATAGAAAGTCGTTCCATTAATCAGTCTGTAATTCCGAATAGATAAATCTTGCTATTGTGAAAACTTGTACAGACTATATATTTGGACGGAAAACCATCTAGTTTATAGATAACACAACAATAATATAACCTTGATGTACAAATTAAACTAATTAACTATTGGAAACATTTGTTGATGTTTATGCAAAATACTTGTATTTAAAATACGTATTTGAAATGCGTTATAGTAGTCAATAATACTTCGCTGAGCCAGTAAGAAAATGTGTTACATATAATCAAATAAATTTGGATGTGTGACAATTTATCAGAAATTTGCACAGTCAAGTGTTTTTGATCTTTTTCTTAGCACATATTCATTAATTTTTAGTATTTAGGTGCTACATATGTAATCATGTCATACAATAGTCAGAAACGCTAAGGCATAAATAATATTTACGGGCTAACGGAACGGCTCAAATGCGTAACCGTCACACGTAGCTTGTGACACATCATTTAAAAGCTACTGTAGTGATGTTTATAAATATGCACTGCAAGTGCAAATCCGAACTACCAAAAAGATCAAATAACACGAATAATATTCAAGATTATAAACATAGCTTCCATGTACACCGTGCGCGCGGACTCAATTACGCTCGTAGTAATTCGAAAAGTCAGTTTTTCAGAAAACAGAGTTCACCACCGTTTTTCAGCGCCCTTTTTTACATAGGAAGTGACTAATGGTTACCCGTATCTCTCCTGGCACGAAAGATAGTTACCTTGTTAGTTGCCATCCAAAACGGTTGATGAAAATTTACAGAGGTAGTAGTGTAGCTTGTTGTTGAGTTGGTCGATTTGATCGAAGTTAAAAACTTGAGGCGTGTCAATATTCTTTAGAAAAATCAAATATTTCCAGGTAGCAGTAAAATTATTTGCTGGTTCTTCCCAAACTTTTGGTTGTATCTCGATATTTTATCTTTTTTATGGTTTTTTAGTCATCCAACTAATCGATAAATCTTTTACCAAAATCCATGTTATTTCACGATTTATTTAGAAGCTTAGAAAAATGGGTGAGTTCCTGGGCTTAAAATCAACGTCGGGTACATAATCTAATCTTTTAAATTTGGAGAGCTAAATAGCAATATGTTCGTTCACTTCCCGAGTAACCAAGTTTCAAACCATGTTATGTAGATTTTACGTGTCACTAATAAGCTTTTAGTTCGATACCCCAGTCTCCTCCTTAATTAATATCGCTTATTTCTAAGAATGCATCGAAAAGCTAAATTTTTTAGCTATATGCGACCCAAGTTTTCTATGCATACTTAATGAGTCGATAATACCTAATTTAAACGCTAAAACTTGCTTTTAAAAACAAGTGTGCAGATGTAAATACTTGTATTTAGTTTTAGGAAAATTCAGTACAACTTTGAAGTGGTAACTAACAGAAATTTTAATTTCGTACTGCGCTGCCGTTCTGTATTGTCGTTTAATTAATCTTTTTTTAAATGACAATTGCCAATGCAGCTTATACGTGTTAGATCTAAGTTATCATTGTTTCAACAGAAGTTTCTGAGAATTTTTCATGTTTTACTTCGTGTTCTTTGTGTTGCAAGTTAATGATTTTTGTTGTGCCGTTTTTGAATTACCTTCGGAAATTCATTTCAATCTTTAATATAAATACTTACTGACAAACAAGTATGATTGTCCATTAAACTACATTAAACTGGCTTTCAGCCCACGCCATTCTTGCTCTTATACGCTTAATAGTCTTTTTTATATTACATTTTGCTCCAGTCCAGCTTCTTAATACTTGATCCTTAGAATGAACCACAGGTAGGCTAGACCCACCCTACCTTGAACCCAGGTAACGCTATGATGTACCATATACATATATATGAACATATACACTATCTGAAGGTACTTATCTTAACTATATATCAGTTTCCCATACCATGTATCGCATGATATTGGACGTCAAAATTATACAGTATAAATATATATAAGAACTGCTAAATTTCTGCAACTTTTTATCGTGCAACCTGAAAATTCAAATCAGAGAAGACGCGCAGCATATAAATCCAACGGAGACATTTACCCCATAAAGTAAGCATCTTCACTTTCAATTTAAACACGTTAAAATTTATGATAAAAAAGATAAAACAATCAAGGATTTAGTTAAAACTTGCGACCAAGCTGGACAACCAAGCTGGACCCGGGGTAATGTAATAGGGAAAAACATCAGGCAAAATTCCCAGCGGCAAAGTCAGTTCCCTGGAACCATAAAAAGCCGCACGGGATCATAAAAACCGGCCCAATTTTTAAACTTTCTTCTTACATAATATTGATCCTGCTATGAAGATCAACCCTCCTGCCCTTCAGGAAACTTGAAAATGGGTCTTAAAATCATTAAAATCTGTACAAAATGTCTATTTTAAACAAAAATTACAAATTTTAATTGAACGCTTGTTTTTGAACGTAATTTTGGAAGTAGCATTCTCGGCTATTGGTGGGCCGGGTTCGGCTACCTGCAGCCGAAAACTTAGTTGGCCGGATCCGGCCACCAGCGGCCGGGTGGCGCGGACTGAACGTACCCAAAAGCATCGAACAATAACTCCGTAACTCCTTTAATCGTCCTCCTGCTTTTGAAACGAAAGTATGTTGTCTCTACCGTAAGGAATTTGCAGGATGCTGAGCAATATAGTGTTGAGAGATGTCTGATTTTTAGGTCAGTCAGACAAAATACTAACCAGCACTGCCTGTCACATATACTACTGGAACCGAAAAACCCAAAAGTTTGCAATTAGCGGACCTTATAACTATATAAACTGGTACGGTGCTTACCTTCAAGGTAATACTTATTGTATTCTGATTTTCTTGCACATATTTTCCACCATTTACGGCGAAACAATCCCAGACGAATTTGAAGAAGACACATATGCCAACAAAGCAACTAATGCCGTCCGCACATTTGTTGGGGTAACCATGGGTGTAACAATGTTTGGAATTGAAGTAGTCGTGTCACAAATAAAGAATACAAAGTATGAACTTGTGCAAACAATAAATAGGCTATTTGTCTTCAACAACAAAATGAAGGGTAAGGACTGTATTCAATTTAACTAAATTTTTAAAAAATTCACACTTAAAAAAATGATTCCATAGAGGAATTCAAAGATGAACTGGCAGCAGCAGATTTGCGCACTACGCAACACCGTCAGTTTGACATCCAGCTCATTCTGATTTCTACGCTCACACTCGGCTTTGTAATTCTGTTCTGCATCTGCTTATTCCATCCGGCTGAGCCTACACATCGAATTGTTGAACTTGTATTGGAAATAAAAATTGGGCTGAATTGGGAAAGCCTCCCTGTTGTCTTGTGGATGCGGTGGGGAGCAGTCTTGGCAACAAACACGGTGGTCACAATGTGTATCATAATAATTTCGGCCATATTTTCGGAGAAAATATGGTGCATTGCTATGACTCCCGAAGGACCCGCTCGAAACCGGAAATTCGATACTATGGGCAGTTGGTACTGTGACAGAAGACAGATTGATTTGTTTCTACAGATCACTCCAACTTCTTTGCATTAGCACCAACCAAATTGTTGGAGAAATAAAGGTCACCTTGCATTCTGGAGCGATGATGATAATCTTCTCTGCACTGGCATTTCTCAGCATTCGCTACTTGGACTACTTCTTGGCAACACCAATAAATTTGGTGGTCGGCTTCTTGGTGGTTGTTGGAATCTTTATCACATGTATTATTTATTTCAATGAATGCACTTTAATTCATGGGTTGATTGAGGTGTCACAGGAATTCAAGGAAAGAATTGCCAAGTCATCTAGAAGGAAAAGCTATGCTTTTCGGGCAACCTATTCTCTACAGCTTCTGAAAGTCACGCCTGCAGCACCATTTTACGGAGTTGGGAATGATACCTTTCTCGAATGGTGTAATGCAGCGGTGGACATGCTTGTGAATTTGTTAGTCTCTTTTTAAGCTAAATTTAACAAAACATTTAATGCAAAGAGCTATTCAAATGTAATATAGTAGTTTCATGTAAAAATATATGACCAGTACTTTGTCATTCCTTTAATAGTTATAAAAATATGTAATGTTTGTACATGTTCTGTGTTCACACACTTAATAAGTAAGATGTAGGTATAATTATATTTTGCACGCTGCAGAAAATCACGTATCACTAACTTACAATTGTCAATATGTTATTTAATCATTTTACTTACAAACGGTCTTAAAATCTTTTAAAATTATTCCAGCAAAAGAGAACGCAATCTTAATATACAAAATTCAAACAGAAATGGATGCTAGCCAAGAAATATTATGATTCATTTTATTATGTTTTTATTACATTTCAAATTTCAAATTTTCTCTCCATGGTTCTCATTCTCTTCTTGGCATACATTTGAAAATATTACACTGTGCAAATTGTGCAAGACATATATTGTATATTGATAATAAAATTTCATCTAATGTAACTTTTAAACTACACATTCAGTATATAGCGTAAAACATTTAAAGCAGGTTTTAAACTTAAATTTTAATATTTTGTCTCGAAATCCATGGATTCGTAAACTCAGTTATAAATGAAAAAATTATTTTAGAAGGAAATTGCTACTCAGTTGAGTCTAAAACTAAGTATGCACTTTCATCTAAGCTTTTATAAAACTTGACAAAGTCAGCAAACGTTGGCCTCTCTTCTGGGTTCAACTTCCAGCATTCCAAAATCTTGGAAAATCTTAAAAAATAAAGCAGTAAGGTTAAATTCCTTTGTTAAAAGCAATTTTGCGTGTCTTTAACTTACATATTCTCCGGTGCAAAATCCGGGATTGCGAGCCTCAAACCGTTTTGTAATTCCTTTGCAAAGTCCACCGTCCAGTTCAAACCAGCATACGGTATTTTACCTGTTAAGCAATGAAAAAATTATTTAATTCATTCATTTAATCATTTCACTAGAAGTATATTAAGTACCCAGGCTGTATATTTCCCAAAGGGTCACTCCGAAACTCCAGACGTCCGATTTCGATGTAAATTCCATTTTTGTCAAGGATTCATGTGCCATCCATTTCCAGGGAAGTGGTTCTTGTGATGTCTTCACATATTTTTGGTACTCATACAATTTCCGTGAAAGTCCAAAATCCCCAATTTTGCAGACCAAGTTATCATCCAGCAGCACATTCCTTGTGGCTAAATCTCCATGAACAACACGTTTACTCTCGATGTATTCCATTCCCTGGGCAATCTCCATTGCAAAAGTGTTCAATTCATGAACATACAGCTCAGATATTTCCCTTTTTCTGTTCGAAATTTGATTCGCCACAGTTTCAGAAATGACATTTGATTTCGTTCTTAAGAAGGTTTCCAATGACCCGCCTGAACATAACTCGGTCGAAATGTATAAAACGCCTGAATAAATTGTAAAAATTTCATAAGGTGAAAAACGTTTTTCAATGAAATAATTTTACTACAAGTTACCCTTGTGAATTTCGTCTATGTATGCTCCAAGGAAACCAACAACGTTTGAATGGTTACCAATAAAAGCAAGAACTTTGACTTCTGTAAGGACGCTTTTAAATGTCGTTTTTGAACAGTCTGCATTTGGACGTTTAATTGCAGCTGGATTATTCTTCGTCAAACCTTTATAAACCATACCGAAAGCTCCAGATCCTAATATTTTCTCAAAATCTAGTACATATTTGGTAGTATTATTATACATCGAAGTGTTTCACATGCTGAAAATGATAATTAATTATTCAAAAAGTTAGTACCGATAGTAATGTCTGTCAAATTGAGCTTATATTCCTGGTTAAATTTCATATGCTCCAGCTCAACACTTCCCATCAATTCCATTTCCATATTAGCAGGCTCCATGTTAGCAGAGATTCTCCCATTTAGGAACTCCTGTACTTCCGAGTCAGATAAAAACCGATTTAAGTGTCGAAGACTTTTGTAGCGTAGTCCCAAGCAGATCACAAGAATCAACAGCAGAAGCAAAACTCCAGAACCGACGGATGAACCAATGATGACCAGTTTGGAAACTTGAGTTTCTGCAGCCGCACTACCAGATTGGGTTGGTGTTGGCGGGTACCACATTCGTTGACCTCTATAAACTGGTTACAGAAAATAAGCCAAAATACGAAAAAAATATTACTAATGTGCGATAATTTTTACCAAACTTTTCAATCGTCTTAGTGGCAATTTTTAAATATTACCTGTTCCCTTTTCAACATAGGATTTTGGATTGGCAAGATCCGAATAATTTGTAATTCCCCACCACCCATTTTTCTTGCTCTTCAATTTATTATCAAATGCATCCACAATCAAGTAACTAATATTGTATGTAGCTCCAAAGGATTTGAATAAGGCTAACAAATTAGTGTATTGATCCAGGGTTGCGTTGTTCTTCCCAATTTCAATATCCAGCTCAACACGAAAATAAACTTGTAAATGAGGAATAAACTGGTGAACAACTCGTTTGAGCATCAAATGAGAATCAAACACTGATTCCCATTCTGATTTACGCTTCGGGTTGTAAAAGTCTCCACTTGTTTCTTTACAAATGATATAGTCCACAGAGCCAATTAACTCCGCAGTTTCGGAATTACGATATACAATAAAGTTTTGTAGCATCTCATTGCACGTTTGAAATGACGGCAATTCAATTCCAAAGCTAATATTTGATTGCCTTGCCAAGTTTATCAATGCAGAAACGTTCTCCAAATTGCTTGCTTTGATATCATCTGACCCATACATCTTTTCCTCCACGAGAATTTTGGTGTGAAGTCCTCTAAATAATCCTTTTTTGTACACTTGTTCTTTTTTGAGGTCACCAAGAAATGATCTCAATTCTTGGAATTCTTTGTGAGAATTCATTTCTTGGATGTCATAGTTAATTAAAATTTGTGTATTCATATAAAAGTATTCTTGCGATTGCCTAATTGAGTCAAGTAAGCTCAGGAAATTAGAACCAAAACTAAATTCTATCAATCGAAATCTAAAAAATACGAAGTGAAGCATGGTGCCATATCCATCCTCAGTTTTGTTCTGATCATTTGTTTGGCTGTTGCATTCAGGATAAAAAGTTGCCCCAACTCTGGAGTCGTAGAAAAAATTTTCTGCCATCTCCCATCTTTTCTCAGTCCAATATATGCATGTATCCAATTCCCAACTGTGGAACGGTTTTAAATATTCTTGCATTAGAAATGACGGGCTGGTTGTTTCTAATTGGCTTTGGTTTCCTGTGATATCATCGACTGCCCAATCAAAATATGGATAATTCAGCCGTCGCATTAACGAGACCCAACCCTCAAAATAATCATGATAATATTTAGAATCAATTGGAAAGATGATTGGAAAATTTTCCAGCATTGCCCAGTTAAATATCCCTCAAAAGTATAAGTTTACAGTCGAGTCGCGCCACCCGCTGCCTGCTGGTGGCCGGCCCGATCCGGCCAAATAAGTTTTCGGCTGTTGGGAGCCGGAACCCGGCACCAGTGGCGGAGAATGCTTTTTCCCTCAAAATAAGTTCAAAAAGGCAAGCTGTTGCTGGCCGGTTCCGGCTGACTCGGACGGCGTAAAACCGTTTATAAAGATAACGGACAGCTCCCAAATTCAAAGTTATCGGACAAATTTTTGTGTAACGTAGTATATACATGGATTTCTGATAAAAATTAGTTTGAGACGGTCAAGTTCGTTCTTCACCATTAACAGGGCCATAATAACGTTGCTATGTCATCACGGGCCCGGCCACCCAGGCAGCCTTGTTTTAAACGTATTTTCGCGGAAGTAGCATTCTCGGCACTGGTGCCGGGTTGCGGTTCCGAACAGCCGGAAAAACTTATTTGGCGGGATCGGCAGCCAGCGGCGGGTGGCCTGCGGACTGACAGTGTGCGGAAGGCTCTCACAGAATAAAGTTTCTGATTGTAATATTTTTTTTCGTAAGCTCGGACGACCGATTTCCTCAATGTTTATGGTAAAATATACTTTTACCGATGGTTCCATCTCGCGAATTTGTTGTCGAAATCCGTTCACAGCATGTAGCTCCTTTCTCACAATGTTTTCGAAATAGAACGAGTACTGCCCAATTTCTTTAAACCATTCAAGTTTTACTGTGGTTTCAAGAATGTAAAAACTTCCGTTATATCTTTGGCAGGAATTCACAATTTCTGTTGCATTGGACTCCATTAACGTTTGGAATGTCTTTGTTGCAAACTTACACCCAACGTTTTTCTTTGAAATAAGTCGTTTAACTGACTCAACATAAGCTTTAAAACAGCCATCCTCATCGTTTTCTTTGCTTTCTAAAATGTCTTCTCCTTTGGTTATTGAAACAATGATTGTGCCTGGTTTACCACCAGTTAGCACTTCCTGGTTATGCCAGATGTCATTTGGATGATACAGGTCATCATTTGGTGCGTACCATGGATATTCACCGTAAAGTCCACATTCTTTTTTAGAATAATCCAAATATATGTCGATTGGTGTACCCACGACAGAACGGTTGTTAGTTAAAATATCCTTTTGTAGTCGAAAATTCCATCCATTATAGGCAACTAAAATTTAAAAAATGTATAGCAAAATTACCTCAGACATTAGTTGCACTTTTAGGTTGAGATTTGGCAGTTACGATTTCGGGTATCATTGAAGCTATCATAGCATATTGCTTTTTATTACATATTTTAACTTTTAAACAAATTATTGTTGCGTATCAGGTTGTTAATTAAATTGGCTATCAAAAAATACTTCAATGAAATGTTTGGTCAATTTTAAAATGTTTTGTTAAAATTAGAACTAACAAATCTCCCATTTTGAAACAACACGATTGAGCAGTGCCGAAATGGTTACAAATCATTGTTGTATGTATTTCAAGTAAAAAATGAAAATTTAAACTTGAAAGTGCAAACTAGATATATTAACGATTTGCAAAAAAATATTTCCTTACACGCATTTATGACGACTGTCTGCTTTTGCTTAGAAACGCTGGAAAGCAATACTGAAGACCACGGAAATTCTGACTGCCGGTGATACATGTTGTAGTAATATATCCCAGGTACTAGATCAAATTGGGTTGTTGTTAATGCTTTATTTCTTGAATTGGGCACAGGAACAACTATTGAGCCAAGAGTTTTTTCGGAAGCCGTCCAAAGGTACGCAAAGCGAATCAACAAACGATTATGTTTGTCGTTCCCAACGTAATTCGGAGTTGGAAAGTAAACGAATTCTTGATTTGGTTCAGTAAACTTTAAATCCAGTATTCCCTCAGATAAAAACTTGAGTCGAGTTTCAAAAAGACCAAACGATTCCGTTACACCCATGGTTTGTCCAAACTTTATGTTTACTACAAACATTTGTGTGCTCGTTGAAAAATGAAATGGTTTGCATTTGATGGAGACTCATCCAAACCTACGCCAGCAAATTTGTCGTTTTGAATTCTGTATAATGACGACAAAGAATTGACTCCTTCGCAGCCAGTTCCTGTGTACAAGTTAACTATTACTAGTGGTTTCCAACCATCAAATGTAATGTTGTAACTGCCATCTAGTAAGTTTTCTAGAGTGGTTGAATTTAGTCTAAATCGTTGTGAATAAAGTAATTATTTTCATTGAAATAGCCTTGATTTCTAAGTATTAGCCACACTTACTTCCAGATAATAAGCAGCTGAGAGCCTTTAGTCCTTTCTATTGTCTCGTTAATTATTTTACACGCCGCTATTGTCTGCTCTTCCAATTCTTCGATGGTTTCACCAGCTGAAAAGTATTCGTTTCTTTTGATCAAAAGTTCTGTATTAAAATAATATTCATTCTAAAAAAAATGACTTGCCTGTTGCGTATAATACAGTGGAAGTGCTAACGTTTGCACCAATAAGACCAAATGCCGAATGTACATCGGAAAGAAAATCATTACGGGAAATTTTTTCATCAATCAATTCGTTCACGGGTCTTGTCAAATCGAATATAACCCCGTTCGTATGAATGTATTGTGTTACAGTAATGGCAATTTGAGATATAATTGCCAAAACGAGCAGAAAGCAGGGCACCGCCATTGTGCGTTTGTGTGAGACTACGCAAGTTCTTACTATTTTGCAAACTTCTGCAACTGGAATAAATTTACAACTAAGGAAATGAGGAATTCAATAAGGAAAACTAAAATAAATTGGACAAGGAGAGGCATTATATGTATAACAGGTATTTTTAGCCTGAAATATAAAATTGAAGCTTACAAACGATGCCAAAATATAAGTTGTATTCTGATTCCACATCATGTTTGCTAAAAAATGAAAAGGCTGTTTCAAAACTTTTGAATAATTCAAAACCACTCTACAAAAAACATAGTCGAATAATACAAAGCAATTGGTACACCCCCACAAATCATATAAACGGAGTATTTATCAACGCACTATGATGCATGACGGCTACTTATTCTCGAAATACAAATTTTACATGGAGAGTGACACAAATTTTTAAAAATCGACCCAGATGTAATTTTGATCACAATTCACTTTTTCTAGGGTAAAAAAGTGAAAAAGCGATAAAACTATTTCCGGATCTCCAAATGTACAATTTTAAAGCTATCCTCTCAAAGTTCACGCCGAATCGCCATTTTAGCCCTTCTTCCACAGTATCTTTTCTGTACGCAAAGCAAAATCGTAGTCCCCCATTTCTGAGATACCCATCTATCCAAGTAAGTCTTGTGAACATTTTGCTTCAAATTATAGAAATACACTGCGCAAACTCAAACGGCAAAGGTTTCAATATTAGCCAAACTGTTTGAGCAAAATTCAAAAACCCGTCCATTCAAATGTTCATGGTGGTATTTTGCTTTAAAATATTAGTACATGACGTTTTAACAATGTTAGGAACAATTCAGGAAGCATGCATGCCTTACAGCTGAAATTGAGGAACCTAAAAAATTGACAGAGTCGAGATTTCAAAACTTAAATGTTGTGCATGTAGAGTTTGCGGCAAGTGTATTTCTATGTTTTATAGATGAAAATACTCACAATACTCATTTGATCAAATGTTTTCACAGAACAGGGGGGACCCAGGATATTACAGAACTTATGACAAAGATACTGCGGTAACTACTAAAATTGGGGTCCCGGGCATGCTTTATATAAATAGTAACACAATTGGTACATTTTCGACATTCGAAAGTAATTTTATTGAAATCTTCACAATTTTTTACCCTAGAATAACCAAAGTTTGATCCATATACGGCGCACGTTGAAAAATTTTTCTCGCAAAATGTATTTCGAGAGTAGTAGCCGCATGCATCATTGCAACGTCGGGAATTCCGTCCGTTTCGCTGGACTTCATGCAATTTAAATATAAAAATCACATCCTTTTGTGGTTGACCATGACGGAATCAGTTCTCTTAAAATGAGAAAATACATTATAAGTAAGTATCAATCTTCAATTGACATTCTACATTTTCGCACAAGGAAAATTTTAAAAGTATTTTTATAAGTAGTTCAAACCATTGCGACAAATCGTCAACTTTTATTTTTAGGCAAAGGTTGAGCCAAACCTGTGGCAAGCTTGCGTTTTGGTTATCCCCATATTAAAACTAATTAAATAATAAGTTAAAACGATGAAGTATATACGATGGTCCAAATTACAATAAATTCTTATCTCCGGAACGGAAAATAGTGGAGCTGTCCATTCAAATGCCGAAACCAAGCTTAAACGCTATCAGCCAAAAAGTATCTCAAAGTGATGTTAGTTCTCGCCAAATTATAATCCGTGGGATATATATTAATTCTGCTAATGTATACCAAAAAAAATCAGATCTCATTTAATTTTGATTTAATGCAATGATTGCGTCCGCATAAGCCTTGATCGGAAAAAAGGTACCTTAAATCGTTAAAAAATCCGAAGGGATATTTTATTGAACCGACGATGGCATAAACAGTAGTGCCCTGATTTGCTTACTGCTTCAGTTCTCGACTCAACCTAAAATTTAAGGGCGTGTCAATAAACTTGAAAGTAAAACAAGTTAAGGTAAAGGTAAAATGTTTAAGTAGTTTCTTAACTTTTAAATGTCATCAAATATTTTTGAAGTTTTCTACATTCACATAACTAATCAATAAATCCGGGTTTCTTACCCTAACCTAAATTTTCCGTTTTTAAAGCAGAGTTTCAATTTATCCTTCTTAACATGAGTTTAGCAAAATAGTCTTCAAGAGTCTAACCAAATACGATCCAATCGGATTTTGCTCTTACGAAATCTGACAGTAATAATATGTTACCTAAAACTGCTAAGCCGTTAATAGCCCTTCGTGTCAAAATGATGCCCATTTGCCTGGGTTCATTTTTTCAGTGGGATTCCACTTCTGAAAAGCTCGTAAGAGCTCATAACTACTTACTGTTTGGAATGTAAGTCATTTAAAAACACTACTTATTTTCTATTTAACTCTAAAAATTATTGTAACCTTTTTATTTAAAGGGTTGATGGCATTATCATTACGTTTTGGCTCTCTATCATATTTTCATTCCATTTCTACCTGAAGGTAGCTAATCCCTTCGGAGAAATTGAGGAGGATGACGCACAAGTGCGAGAGCAAAACGAAGCAATCAGCATGATGAAATTTGCCACTCACACAATGCAACTTGGAGAAATCCTTCTTCTACTTTGTGTCTTATTTCTCAACATTCGCTCGCTTCAAAAATTGGATGAATTTGTGTACCTGATGAATCAATTTTTCAGCTACAATGATGCCTATCTTGGTATGCTACTCTTGTCTAATAATTTTAAAACACGTTAATATATAATCGTTTTTATATGTTTAATAGCAATGATGCAAGCAAAAGATCTGGAAATGGACGCTACTCACAAGAAAACCATGCGAATGACAAACTCAGTATACTATACCGTTTTCTTTTTTTCTCTGGCTCTCCCCTATGGAATTGCAAGCACTGTTCTTCATCCATTGGAACCTGTCCACGTTCTCGTCAAAGAATGGTTCGAAATGGACTTACAATTGACACCCATATTTATCCCTTTTCTATTCATATCAGCAAACATGATAGGTAGCGTTGGCAGCACGGTATCAATGTTTCTATGGCTGGGAACCAGCTACTTCAGCCTGAGCATGACTTCTCTCCAAGAATCACTCCAAAGCAAATCGGAAAACGACTCTCCGCCCTCGTTACAAAGGAAAAGAAAGAAATGGACATCGAAATAATGATTTTGTATAGGACCAAAAAATGTTTAACGTCCTGCTTAACGACATCTATGCCAGTCCATTAATGTCGTTTCATCACGTAAACTCCTTGCGGTGGTTTCGTATTATGATCTGCATTGCTACGAGGTTTCAGCCATAATTGTTGAGGAAGGAATAAGGCTGTGTTACTTGTACTCGGAACCATTACGGCTCCACTGTTGATCATAGGTGTTGAATGTCTCATGTGTGGAATTCTGGTTGGAGTTTTCAGAAGGGTTCAGGTATCAATCTTGGAGACTTGCTATGAGAAAGGATTTGATGGCAAAGTTTGCAAAAAGCTGCGAAATAATGTACATGCAGATGGCCTACCCCTTCTATATCATTGATAAAGAAACGTTGGTTTTGTTTGGAGATCAGGTTGTCAATTATGCTATTACTTGATGTTGTGGTAGTTAAGAATATTAAGCAGTTTCGCATTAGGATAAATTGTTGCCATAATTTTAATATGTACATACATATGTGCACTATATTCATATTAACGTAAATTTTAAGTAATTTACTATTGTTCTGTTTCACAATAAATATTAAATACTTATTTGTAATTTGTAAGTAGAGTAAGATATTGAAGTGAAATATTAGCAATTAGTTTAATATAATTAAATACATGTATATAAAATTTACAGTGTTGGACCTAAGTACTAAGCTTCACGATTTGAATAGTTAAAATTAAAAATTATGAAGTACAATGTCGTTTATAAGAAAATATTCGCAGTTAATGATGAAAAATTCCAAGTAAAGGATTTGATCATCCAAATAATATCGGCTTCTACGTCCTATCTCCCTTTATATTTTTATGAAATGTAAAACTTCACATTTACCGTGGGGTAACCTCACAAAATCCTGTCAACTTGAATATACAACTATAACGATGGTGCTCATTTTTGAGCCGAATAATTTGAGTAAATCTTTTACCCTTTTGCGGGCTTCAATTAAAAAAACAATTGATGAAACAGGTAGACATAAAAGGTACAAAACGAATATAACGGCTATGTTTTTTAGCCTGATTTTCAACAACAATAGTCTCTGAATCTTTCGGCTTATTATCCACACTGCTGCCTCTCAATTGAGACATAAACTTGACGAAAAACTCACTCCACCAATTTAATATGCCGCTGCTGTACAACCCATGGAATCTCGATAGCACAATTGGACTTACCCATCTAGCAAATCCCACTCCATAGTTCAAATTAAACATTGACTTTTTACTCAAAAATACCTTACTTTTGGTTGTTGGTGATTTGGTTAAAACTGTAAAAGGCTTCTCTTCCAACTCTGGAAGGAAAGCAGTGCCATTCATCCTGTCAAGTTTCCATATTTTTCCAAAAGCTGTAGCCCTCTTTTTGCCAATCGGGATGCACTAGAGTTTTATTGAGCATCAACTTCTCATCACTCGTAAATTGAGGCGGGGTCAACCGAAACTTGTAATGTGAGTATTTCCCCAACATATATGAATAGAGCTCGCTGGGATATAGAAAATCATTGTGACCTTCTGGGCGCTTCATTTGAGTCTCCAAAAAAGCTAGCCATTTAATTCTACTAAAACCACCCAAGCCTGTAACTCTCGTGTAAACTTTGAACGAGTGAGCAAGCAGAGACTCGAAGGTGTCAATAGGAATGGGCGAAAGGGGTAACGTGATCGCTGTAATATTTTTGTTTTTGAAGGCATTGCACAAAACAAGCACCATCAAAAGATAGAGCCCAAATACAAATCGGAACTTGTGAGTTCGAACAACTTTAGTTGGAAGGTACACCGATTGATCAAGAAACGGTTTCAAAATTGTAAGAATTACATTGATAAAATCTTCCGTAGAGCTTTTCTCATAGAAACCGTTAAAAACTGATTCGCCTGGATTGTCGCGTATTTTCCATCCTGCTGATATCTCAGATATAAGGCTCATTGTAACTATGACAACAGCAATGCATCCCCATACGAAACTATTGAAGATTGACGAGAGTTCTGAAAACGCGAGACCATTCACGGCTCCATCACCACATCCAACAAACTTCAGCTTGGACGGGTGAATTTGAAAAGGGGCATGGTCCATTTTTCCAATTAACGCAGCCACAAAATAAGGTGTAAGACGAAAATCTTCATCCCGCAGAAATCTTGAATTTTTGCTTTTGTAGCCACCACCTAAATCCTGAAATAGCATGTCGTAATACGACACGTTTCCTAGCACCGACTGCATTAAAAGTCTAGCGTCGGTTCTCCATCGCATGTCTTCCAAAGATCGCCTGTGATTTCCCTTTGCAACCGATAAAATTAGTTTGTAAGGTGGAATATCACGTATATCTTCCCATTTTTCATCCTGCATAATGTTATAGAGGTGACCAGTACAACCAACTCCCCAAATAATATTGTTTGGATTGGAATTCAGAATCGAGAGGGTTTTCTGGATCGTCGAAAATGAATAATGATATCCGATATCCACCATGAAAAACCGGAGAATGGGGTGACAGTGTCTACAAAGGAGAACCATGGAGGAAAGCTTGTAAACTTGATTTCTCACCTGCTGAAGCTTAAAAGTAAACTCTTCACGGCAGTTGTTGTGTGAGCAAAATTCCAGTTATTTTTTAACGTTCCGAGAGATTGTCTCCAAGCCAGTATTGTTTTTAAATCTTCACGCTCCATTTTCGTTACGATAATATCGATTATTTGTCGGGTTTTTATGAAACTGTTAATTTCTACGCCGTAGTTTTGAGTGGGATTAAAATAGTAAACCCAAAATTGTTTGTAAGCATGTGGAACTATCAGTTGTGAGGGAGAGGTCAAGTCTTCACCATCAACGTTTTCATAGTAGGTCGGATCTTCAGCAGGATTAGGTGAAATAGATACCAGTGAGATTCGCACCGCCATGGTTTCGACTTTGGAGAGTTGTCAACAAGCGGAATATCCAGACACTCTTTCGTTTGCAGTATTGAATTTTTTAGACAGCTCTCAAAACTGCTGATATTTTGCAGACGAGATGGAACTTTTTCAAAAGGAAAGGTTCGAGTGTGTACTTGAAAGAGGTATTTCATAAGAAGATACTTTAGACGAATGACGTCGTAGCGAGAGAGAATTACCGGACCTGAAATTCTGCTAAGTCTATTCCTCTATAGTTTACAATGTGATGGACACAATGGGAATCTGTGATGGTGGTATGTAAATTGCTTAGTTGAATATCTCTTTCAAAATGTAGGTTGGATTTCCAAGATTCGCTACGAAATTTGGAATACTGTCGAGAAATTTCGATACAGCGAATCTTTTGACAGCATAAAATTAAAATTATAAAATGTAGGATTGACGTATAAAGCTGTAACATTTTAAAAGTATTTTTAACAAGCAATACTTTGTCGTTTTAGAAAGACCGAGTTTTCACGTAGCAATTAGGAATACGATAAAAAAAATGAGCCAAAAGCCCACCAGTTAATTAGAATCTAGTCGCGACGAAACGACCGGAAAACCCGTTTTAATCCGAGTTATTGAAATGAGGTTAAACCAAAGACTAACGGAGCGTAGTTGTAACAATCTAGTTATTTTGCTTCGTTGAAATTGTAGACGTTGTTATATTTCACTATAATTAAATACGTCAATAGCAGATAGAAAGGCGTGTTCAAATTCTTTCGACAAGCCTTATATGTTTAAGTAATTACTTTGATGACGACCTTTCGTAATCTGTCTGGTTTTATTTGGGTAATAAATTTAGTTTACCTTTAAAAATTATGATTTAACCAACTGCTTGCCAACAAAAGGATATTTAGAATAAAAATGGTTACTTAATTGACTCGTTAAAAGGTTGACCTAAAAATAACCGACTGATGCTTTAAGTGTTGGATATGGAGTGTTCAGATCTCAAATATTGACGTATATCCCAAAAATGTAGGAACTTTGAAAGTATTCAAACGAGAAATATGAGATGCTAGTTACTGTATATCTCGCTAACCTTTAACCTTTATTAAGCTTGATTAAATGATTTACCCAGTCTTAAGCAGTGTAACTAAAATACATGCTTAATTTCATAATTGCAATTATGCTAAGTAGAATGTGTTTCGTAACTTGGATTTTAAATTGATTACTTACGAATCGTTAGAAGTAGGTAGATACGTTGGTATAACATGTTTAAGAGAAAAAAGGGTTTACCATGTGAGTAACTATTTGAGCTTTCAAGAAGCTTACTTCAGAAAAAAATGAAAATCGCTGACATTTCGTCAATTGATGGTACTTATGTAAGTACGTAACTTTGTAAAAACAGTTTTCTTTTATAACCTCAATTTTTAAAATTGTGGGCAATTTTGTGAGACTTCAGTTGCCCCAATTTTGTGAAAAAACGGCCAAAAATATTAACATGATTCCTTTTGGAATTAAAACTTAACTAAATTTCAAAGATAGGTTTTTCTTCCGTTTTTGAAAAACGTAAACTGTTTTGGCGCCATTAATTTTTTAAATTTTGAATTCAAAATATTTTATACAAGGAGCAACCAAATTGCAATTTGGAGGGCATATTTGAATCATAAAATACGTATAGATTCTCCTTGTGGTTGATAAGTAGGCTCATTTACACGAGATTTTGACGAATTTCGTGTAAATGATGTAAACATGTTATACAATCTAGAAAAAACAAATTTAAATTTTATTGAATATTACTGGCTAATGAATTATTACTTGATTGAAAAATAATTTACCGAATTGATTACTGAAAATGAAATTATTCGATTATTAATTACCTACCATATTTTAAGAAATTTATTATACCTTTGTTTTTATTATTTGAAATGTGACTTGTATATGAAAACAATGTTGTAATGCATTATATACTCGGTCACTCGAATAAACACAGAATTACAATTACAACAATAGATTTAATGACATCAGACTATCAGTTTCCAAATTCAAAGCCGCAGGCTGAGTAAACGGCTACTTAAATTTAAATCGAATGAATATTTAGGTCGAAGGTCGGATCAATTACCAAACATAGCTAGTTAAATGGGGTGGAAGTTTAAGGATGAAAATATTTATATTTCCAATGAATGTAGATCTGATCCCATTTTGAAATCTGAAGGACTTCCCGTTGTGAGAATAAATGTTTTTCATTCATCAAGACTTGATGATCAAGTGTTAGGCTCGTAGCTAATTTTGATTGCTAATTTCTCAATCGATAATCCAGTATTCCATAACAGTATTTAAACCCTATCAGCTATTTGGCTTAAGTTGCGAATTCTAACCATTTCTGGTGTAAGTAATAAGCATAGTCAACTTAACTCAATAAAAATAATCATTTGCATGTTTTAATTTATACCATGTGTTGCATAATATGCCAAATTTAGGGATGCCACTTCCAACGAAAATGGAAGAACGAGCAATAAATGCGTGTGTCACTGTAGATTGGAATTCTGCTCCAAATGGCCCAAGTTCGCACCGCTGGATAAAGCCAGTTACAATTTAGTAAGTGAAATAAAATGCGCATTTCTCTGTAACGCTGATAAGCGGACTGGCAGGAGTTGGATTTTCTAATTAGTTTTATTACAAAAAAGAAACAATCTCAACTATTCACACAAAAAATATCTACAACCAAAAAATGCCTTCTGCACACTTTGGTGTCCAAGAGCCGAGTGGTTCTCACGTTGTCCTTCCCGTGCCTTGTTAGCTTCGCCCCTGGAGAGACGCATGAGAACAGAGTGCGTGATGAGCTACCTCGTGCTCAACCACTCTTTCATATATTCACAAAAATCAAAATGTGAAGCATAGCTCCACCTTCACTATTCAACTAAAACATTGACTACTTGGTTCTATGGAAAATGGGTAGAGTAGTCTTATAATGCGACACTACCCATTAGGATAATTATGATTTGCATATTAGTTTAAAGTATACATGATTAGCCATTACATGATCAGTTTAAACTAATGAATTGTCAATTTAATTTGATTAAAATAATTAAAAAACTAAACTATTATGTTACCAAGTTTTCCTCCTTTCCTTTTAAAGCCTTTGCCGTCCACTGGCTCACGAGCCTTGTCGTAATCCTGGCATAATGAAGGGACAAAACGTTGGCTTGGGCGTGGATGACTGGTTTTGATACCTTTATTAGATATTTTCTTCCCGAACTTCCGAGAGCGCTTGCCAGTTCCAGTATGCTTCTTTTTGATTTGACGGTCAAGCCCTTTCTCCTCCAGACTTCTCTCTTCGTTTTAAATCGTTTGCCAAAACTCTCCATTTCACACTGAAAATACTCCAACTATTTAGAAGTTTTATTATGAACAGGGTTTACATGTTTCGCAGGCTCATCCTCAGAAATACAAGTTGACTCACATGATGGACGCTCGCTCCAAAATCTCACTCCCCAAATTCGCATTAGATTCAGCCAGAAACTGACTCCACTCTTCGTCTCTGTCGAGCGACTTCTCATATGCCTCTTTTAAAGCCAAATGATCAGCAGAACATGGTAATAAGAAGAAAACTGCCAACAATAACTCTCAGATTTGATTCTAAGATGACATGAGCTGAAAAGGAGTCTTCTTGTTCTAGAGGGGGCTGCGAACCAACCTTCAAGGTAGAAATAGCACGTTCCCATCTCCACGGTTTTTTACCATTCTTGCTATTTAGTCAAAGAACTCTGTGAATAGATGCAGTAAGAATTAGCAAGGACAACAGGGTAAACTGCCACTGCCAGTAAATGAAATTAAACTACTAATGAGTTTAAGGCCGCGATCAAAATCGTAAATAAATAGAAGCATCAACACATTTTTGTTGGTGACGATTTTGTACAATTTCATGCTGTTGATGCTGGCCAAAAAGAGATGCTGTTGTGATTTCAATTATTTTTAAAGTTATTTTAAATTAATTTCTATTAATTATTTGGAAAAAAAAAAGATTTTTTTCTATATCATGTTGAATGGATTGATGGAGCATCCTCTAAAGCGTTTCATCGGCTACATGCTCGGATTGTCGGGTTATTT
>LJIJ01002583.1:0-25507 GCA_001718145.1 Orchesella cincta
AGCATATAAGCATAGACCGTATATCAAACCAGCAAGAATCAACAAGTCGAAGTTGTATTCATGCGATAAAGAAACATTTCTCTACACGTACGGGTCCAGCTACAACACTCATAACTTTAGCTACCACGGATGGCAGCCAAATGTGGACCTGCGGGATGTGACGGGGAGCGAGCTTCTTATTTTCTAACCCAATTCATTGCTCAAACAAATGATGATTTTTTCTTTTAATTTTTAAAATACAGGTACTTCAGCGTGAACTACATCCCACACACGAACCTAATCCTTGTGGTAAGACGGAAGTGCCGATGCTTCTAAGAACAAAATGACAATAGAGCACCGAGAAGTTGAATCGACAGCGAGTTCAGCAGTCGCCCTGGTGGGATTTGTCACACTCCTATGCAAACTCGTAACATAAAACGAGCACCTGTCTGCATCAAATATAGTCCAAGAGTAAGTAAAGATCTATAACTCTTTCATTCCAATTTTTAATAGAGTCTCAAGTAACCCCAAAACTTTGTGTATGCATAGGAAGATGAAGAGTACATTCGAGAGGATTGTGGCTCAGTAGTAAATTATTCCCAGGAATGATGGTCGTACTCTCGATAGCCTTGTTAATTTTTAAGCATCCGAAGATAATCGAGGAGCTGAGTTTGCCAATGGAAAGGCTGATTATGCTGTGTATTAAATTGTTCAATAGATTTCAATACAAAGTTATGAGAATTATGGTACTATTTGCGCCGTAAGCATTAAACTCGGTGTGCTTAAGGTATATATCATTGAGCTACGAGTAAATTGTGTATTAAACCATTGGAAAGTATGCATCTGTATGAATTCTAAATTCTAAACATACGAGATGACTGCTAACCTTACTACACTCTTGGATCGCTCATTTTCAGCATTTTTCTCCTCTGTCCTTAATTAAATTCTACGTAGTTCAAGGTTATTGTTATGAAATCAATCTGAAAATGTCAAACAATAATTTGAAGGTTGATAACATAAAGAAAACATAATATCACTGCCAGTATAAAACAAATGGGACCAAGGCACAGTCTTGGACTTTTCAGTTTATTTCGCAAGATGAAAATTTTTTGCGTCTACTAATTTGACCGGCATTGCTTGTCTACGTATGATTTTGTACAACAATTTTGAAATTGCATTTATCACAATTATTGCAATGCGTGCCGCTGTTTTAGCTAAGAAGCATTAACCTTACCAGACTGGGTATTCCAATAATAATCGAAATTGAATTATATATATATGTTATGTAAGATTATAAAAGAAACCTGTGGATTTTAGGCTCAACATTCCACATATAAATTCTTGACAACAGTGCATCGTGTCACAGAAAATTACAAAATTGATAGAAGTGTACTTCCAAACCAAACCCATTTTTTATTGATCGACGGAACGTTTTCCTACTAAGCATATTACAGTTGGCAGTTGTAATGTGCATTTGAAGGAATTTTGTGATTAAAACCATTGTGTCCATAGATGTTCTAAATAATTTTTTCTTCAATTCTTTGTATATGCTACAGTGAAAGCTGTTAACGTGCAAAGTATAACTTAAGCTGAAATATTTCAATTAAATTGAATTTGAAATCATTAAACAAAACTTTCCTGATGGGATCGAATTCGGTAGATACTACTTTCCAATTTGAAAATGAAAAATTCTCCAACGATTCGCCGTGCTCATATTTAGAGTGTTTTATTCGAGTACTATATTTCCTATGTATTATTCCTTATTATCCAAAAGAAGTGTTGAGAAAGGATTCACAATCTGGAAAATATGGATACAAAAGGTATTTAAACATTACATATATTACACACGCTCTTTACCTAGCCATTGATCTAGTAGCTTTAGTAAAAAAAATTTCACTTTTTAGATCATTTTGTGCGTCATGCACGCTCTTATTCTACTTTACCAGTTACAAGCTAATATTGCAACGATGCAGGAGGATGTCAGTTCCTTTGAAAGTGTTCCACTCGCGTTTGCTGTTACCACACGATGTACCTCCTGTTTCGGGTGTATAAATTTTGGAGAAAGTCATATTTTCTTGATTGTAGAGATGTCCAGTACCTCACGTTTTGCTGAAATGAAATCTTGGAGTTTGAAATTGAAAAGTGTTATTTCACTTCGCTGCCTTCATTTTCTTCGCATTCACCCTAATACACAAGGCTTTGCAGACGCCACCAGTTAATTCTTTAATTTTTGTTAGTTATTCCAACGCAACCAAATAAATCACAGAATATCAATAACGAAACTAGCTTCCTATTTCGCTTTTATAGAAAGGCAGTCAATATTTGTTCAATTCCAACTCTTTTCATTGTTCAATGTTGATGCTTACTACTGATTTTAGCTGTTTCATCTTACGAAATTGCTTCAGGCTGCTTTGTTTCTGCAGAAAAATACACACTCTTGTAAAGGGAAGCAACTCATTTGGTGTCGAATTGTTTTAAACTTATGCCAGCATTGCCAGAAAATTACAGCCGTATTTTGCAAGGTTGAATCATTTCGGTTCAGGATTTTATTTTGCGTGGTTCTGCTTTGTTGTGCCTTGGTATCATTTAGACTACTTGAAACTTTAAAGCTAGACGATTTTCCTTACACTTTTATCTACAACTGGACATTCATCCTTATTTACGTTTGTTATTTGGGATGCTGCTCAGAATCGAGGCGACAGGTAATTCTCCTCTGCTCTCATTCATAACGATTTCAAAGAAAGTTAATAATTTAGAATTTCATATAGTGTGAAAATTTCAAAGCAATCGTGGAAGAATCTGTTTACGAGATGACTTCACCTCAGGCCCCTTACCTGTGACGAAAGAAAGTTTCACACTTTAAAATACGTTAAGTACGCTGTTAATCACTGTGGAGTTAGAGAGGAGATTTTTCTACTTTTCATACCGTTTTCTGTGAAATTTGAGTTACTAGATAAGTAAATGTGCTTAATTACGTCAAAAATTCTATCATACTAAGACCATAAAAATGCTGATTCACTTGCAGACGATTGGACTTGTGATTGCATACTCCCTCTTATTTCACTATACAAAGGATTAACATTTTTGTCTCGCGTTTTCTTCTGACGGAGTAAATAATATTGAAATAGTGTTTAAAAAGAAATCAGTGTACTTGATTTTTCTGTTTTATTCAGAAAATTTTGAATTGGATGCGAGCTGGTCAACCTACTGTGGCATATTAATATTAGTATGCCGCAAACAAAAGTCGAATATCGCCCAAACTAGGCGTAAAAGTAAAGTTTAATAACTCAACGGATGCAGTTATGGGGTGACTACCAAACATCCTGCTAACATTCTCACCCTATTTTAGTGCAAATTGTCATTCAAAATAACATTCGATCATTGTCTAATACAAGCTGCTTCTAATTTATAGTTAAGCATTCTCATTATCGTTTGCTAATGTCGAATAATAAAATTCGAGTACAATTTTAAATTACTTAGCAATATTACAAGATCGAACAGTCAACCTCACTACAAATGGAAAAGTGTAATGTCGCATTTTAAACTTTCACAACGTTGTACTATGACAGCGTTGTCTCCGACTACACTTTTTCGGATGATTGGACATCCAATGCTTTTACTCTCGTTTATTCATGTAGCTCCACAATACTAAGAAACAGATTAATCGCTTAAAGGTACATAATGTGTTGCTTTTATTTCTGTGTTTGTTTAAGAACTCAATAGAACGTGAATGAGTTGAACAAATCATCTAACCGTATTACTCACATTTCTATACATTTTCAAGGAGGTCTAACCATTCAGAAAACTTAACTAAATAGACAAGTTAGTTTTAAAATCCACGAACAGTTATTCTAATACATCCAGGTGTTAGTGGGCAACTCAAGGAGTGAATGTTTCCGTCTTTCCGCCATGTCGTTATCGTGTAAAGCAGCCATGAAAAGTCAGTACGATATATTTATAGTTCGCCGAGCGACGGACCAAATCAAAAGCGTAGAGCTTCTGCAATCATCTGTGAGCTACTTTGAATATTTCATAGCTTCCTATGATTTCATATTGCTTATTCCATTCAGACTGCAACGCTCTAATACGAGTTTAGTAACTATCGAAAAGAATATATTCCATCAGGTGAATTCGACAATTCTAGTTCTTGCATTATTTTCTAATAGTTTTCAAGAGAATTCATTTAAAAAAATTCATTCGATTTTAAAGGTTCTCTGCGCAATTTTACTAATCAGTGGGTTCGGAAGTACCATTCCTTCATTTTTAGACGTTATAAATGCAAACATGTATGAACAACCAACCATGCTTTTCGGGGTACCAATATTTGCTGCGGAAGTTCTATATACAATTGTCTTTTTCAATGTGTTCTGGGGAAATTCCGAAGAAGTATTAAAGTTTGTTAATCTGTCAGCATCCAATTTTTCGTGTCAAAGCAAGCCCCTCTACTTCATGATATCGTTCTACCCGTTGTATCTGAATGTGTTAATCATTGACCAGTTTATGCATTATGTTTCGTATGCAGGTAATAAAATACTCAAGTCTATAAGGAATAATATTTTTTCTGCTGTGTAATCAAGTTTATTTATATTTTAAGTGTATATCATGTTTTACAGCCCAAGATGGTTGGTACACGTGGTTGTTACAATTAACAAAAGTTATAGGGTTTCTTAATAATACCATTTTAACCAATTTTGTGGATACATACATAACTGTCCTGGCACTGACAGCATACAACATGGTTAGAAGAACTATGGCTGAACTGGAAGATTTGAGAAGGTGCAACATGGCTGAGAAGCAATGGAAATTTGGACTTTTCCAGTTTAATTCATATCGCAAAAAGTCTGCAAGTGTTTTTTGCATGCTTAAATTCAATCGAATCCACAATTATTTTGACATGGTTTTGCATGTTTGTTCCATGGGTGTCACATAAACTTGTGGATACTTTGCCTGGAAGCGGTACTGCCCTAATAGGGGAATCGGCCTTGAATGTATTGACAAGTAATATTTTGAGCAAAGAAGTTATTGGCCAAATGTATTACTGGTCTTATCTTGGGCTGTACTTGCTGATTCTTTACTTACTGCGGAAGTCAAACGGAGGTTAGTCTCGTGTTGAATATTCTAGGCATTATCGTGCAAAGTTACCTCAAACTTTTTTAATCCCATATAGTGTGACAACATCAAACGAACAATGAAAAGATTATTCTTCAATACGACCCAAACTAATTTCTGGGAAAGCTGCACTCATTCATATTGAGTCCGTCCTTGAAAATGTTGGAATACATGGAGGTTACTTTTTCACATTCTCTTATGGCTTCCTCGGTTCAGTAAGTAGGTATACTTTCTATAACATAAAATTTTAAATTATAAACTGCTAATTCAAGGCTTTAAAAACTTTTAGGCGGCAGGTCTCATTGTGACATATGCCATTTTATCACTTCAATTACGCCTGAATTGTTGCAGTTCTTCAAATGCGAAACCATTAAATGTTTAATCGGCAGATAAACTAAATTTATAGAATAAATTACGTAGCAAATTAGGACATATCAACACAACAACATATTAGGTTCCACAATACAATATTTAACACACAACATTCTTCCTGTGTTCATTTGAACTTGAAAGTAGAATGGCTACCTTTCATGACTGTTCAACGATTTCAAACAGATGAATGCAACAAATACTTATTCTTTCTTCAAGAATCAAATTCCACGGGTTTCCTGTCAATGTCATTTTGATATGCATACATATAGAGCGGTAAATTAATGTAAAAGTTTTTATATGGGAAAAACAAAGAACGTTGGCAAAACATAACTAATTGCTGCTTTTTGCTAATTTTATTAGTTTTCACAATAATAATTCACATTTATGAGGTATACACTTAATTAATAGGGTAGTATTTCTGATGGCTCGCCAATGAATGGAGGTCGTCTTCACCAAACTCTGTGAATGGGGTTTCCTGATACGTATTGTTCTTGCCGTGGCTGGCAAGGCGCCAGCTCACCTGCGACTGATTCTTGTTGTGGATGTTCTTGTTCCTCATGCTGATGACGCTGACTCACTAGTTCCATTAAGAAAGCACCAACAACCACAATCGAGTAGACTATGAATCCGAGATCAGCAAACCTGATGACGTAGTCCCAGGGAGCGTCAGCAACGAACGCGTCAGCAATGGTGAGTATGAATATCAGCGCCAGGAATCCAACCCATATTATGCAGAAAAGCACGTTTCTCTAGGAAATAAATTATACTATACTGCAGACAAACGTCTAAATATATATTTATTATTATCATGAGTTGTACATACCTTTTTTCCTCCAAAATGCCACCCAAGTACGGAGAGGAACAAGTCCACAATGTTAATTATGAAGCGAAGATGATAGCAACCTTCGATCCAACTTTGGTTACCACAATGAAAGCGGCTGAGAAATGACATAAATTTAAGCTTTTAGAATGTGTTTGGATTTTGGTTTGATATCGTAATTAAATATAGTTCATAACTTTCCCAACCTTACTTACGATCAAATATTGGATACATGGAAGCCGCAAGAAAGTCAAGGATTGCAATTGTGACAAAAAAGCTCAGCAGCTTTATAGAAATTCAAATTAACAAGCTCGACATGTAGCAGGTGCGGGTTTTAAATGTGGGTGTGTTTTGAGTTACTACAGCTCAATTGTCGCCACCGCCATCACACCAGTCGCCAGAGGCATACATGGACAGGGATTCAGTTGCATTTTTGCAGGGTTGTGCAGCTTATCAGGAGGAGAAAACTTCTTCAGTAATTATTTTACTGGAACGGTCTCGTTTGTGTAAACCTGTTTACACCTTTAGTTGAGTCGCTGCAAAAAGCATTGAAATGCAACTAATGCGTTGAAAGCAATTCAACTAATTCAGACATTTTCAACAACATTTATTGTGACATCGCAATCTTCATAATATAAAATGATCGTTGCGTTAGGAATACAAGTTTGCTTTCTCCCTGTCCATGTTTAGTGATCATGTTTTTGGATCAGTTCATCCAACTAAGTTACCTAACATTAAAATTTTATCTTTTCAACCAATTAAGCTGCATATAAAATGAATGTACACTTCTTTTGCACGTTTGGAGGCCATAACGTGTTTCTTTCGTGATGAATTCAATTTTAATTTAATCATAGATGAGTATGGCGTTGAGTATATGTAAATTCTTAAATTCATTTCATACTGACTAATAAATCACAATTAGAAGCTCACACAATATCTCCAGGTGCAATTGTTTCAAATTTATGAGGAATGGTGCGTGAAATTATAGAGTTGAGTCAATCGAGGCATCTGCGTACGCAGCCGAGCTAGCCTTTCTTTTGTTCAATCGGTTTAATCATCTTCATTCCAGTCACCTTCAATTTTAAGCCAACAAAATTCTTCGGCCGACACACCAGCTAGCTGTAGCTTGATAAAACAACATGTTGATAATAGAGCTTGAGAAAATATCATGGAAAGAAGGTCATTCGGATCCATGCTTTCACGTTTCACCACGTGCTCTATGCTCTTGATAATCTTCACATGCATAGTCGCTGCCTGAACGTCAAACTTCACTTCATTTGTTGAATTCATCGTTTGTATTGCTTTGTGTTCATGTGGATAACCTAGTCGGAAATTATGGTGGAATCAATAATATGGGCGACCGACGTTTTCAGTACTTGTTACAATTGGTATGCAGAGGAAACGCCCTTTTGTGAAGCTGTAGCCTTTGAAAGTTTACTAAACTAAATATTATTTAGTCGGAGTATTAGGTTGAGTTGCATTTATCTGAATTATTCATTAAAGTATTTCAGCAGCACTGTCAATTTTTTTATGAATTGAATTGTGGCAATTAATCCAACTTATTTATTTCTATTAATCAAGATAGCATTTGAAAATGTCATGTTGTATTTAAACTTCGACAAATGAAGAGGAAACTACCGGCAGAGACTCCTTGAGAAGGTCAGGTTGTTCACCAGGATAATCACCCGCCTCCAGATTCTTAGACGACACCTTGAGTTGAGCCGCATCTCCAGCTGGACCTTGCAGTCGCTTTTCCTCACATATTTGAATTATGAGGCTGAGTACGACTAAAAGTATGTAGATGTGGATCGCCACTGCGCCAAATATTAAGTAGGATGCGACTGCCACCTCCGGTGCTTTTTTGGTGTACAGTGGAACTTGAAGAATGGCGATGACCAAAGAGAATACTAGATCAACTGCTGAGAATACAAGCCATAAACAACAGAGTCCGCATTTTTCTATGGAAAAACAAAATCATGAGCTGTAGAAATCAGATTTATTTGCTTGCCGATTCTGGAGAAAAATGCATACCTTTTTAGCCCCAAAGTACAATCCGATGGCAAGGAAAATCCCGAGAATGTAAATGCTGAGAGAGAGGAAAGACACTGGTTTTCCAATTTTCCTGGTCATTTCCTTAAACTCCGCTGAAAAATATTTTTAAATGTTTAAACTCAACTAAAACGGTATCGGATCTACAAATTTGATTTTTATATACGATAAAGGGTTCCTGGTGATACAGATCGACGAGGACGAAGCTGATCATGATGATATTAAGCAAGCACCAGCCCTCAAATTAACATTTTTCGTTGAAATTTTGGGAAATAACAAGTCATTTAGGTTGGGAGGTTTTTGGAATCTAGTATTAATGCACTTACAATGTCAGCGATCGCTAGGACCTTCACGGCTTTGACTAAAGATGTGAAAGGGCAAGGTTCCAACATTAGTTGTAGAGTAATTTTTACCAAAATTAAAAGTAATGTGGTTCGAAAGCAACAACGTTTTTAAACAGTTCACGTTGGGATTCTATTTGCAGAAAGGGCACGGAAGAGGAAAACATTTTTTATCACTGCCAAACTTTTATTTTGCAGTTTAATGTAATAATATTAATTATTGCAGTTAATTAAACAGTTTCGTTAGAGATAAGAAATATTTCTTTCCCTGGGTAACCTTTAGCTTATCGCTAAAAGAGCGATGATCTCATAATAACAGTTTTTATATGTGAAGGTGAGTTCTGAAGATTTATGCATTATTATTTTCATAAACATTTCATCTGGTTACATTAAATTTTTGGAGGTCTTTAGGCAGCAAATTTGCATGATACAATACACTGTAGTAAGATAAATTTTCTTGGTAAAATGTAAACCTTGAAAACTGTAACGTCATTAAAGAGTCGAGTTGTTGAGTAAACAAATAACCAACCGTGTCAGTAAGCTTAAATAATGACAACTTGGACTGATTTTGAACTTTTTCTGCTGCTGGGTTCGAATTTCTAAGCTTGATACTTTTTGACTTGGCGTTTGCTTAAATGAAAAACGTTGATTAGGGAGTAGATGAAGTATGCAGAATTCAAACAAGACCCTGACATTTTGGTGATGTCAATGGCCTCATTTTTCGGATGCAACCCGTTGAATTAAAAGGGCCTATGCGATGAGGCTATCCGTTCCGTCAATGAGTTAAATCCCAGGCCTGGCCAACGCACAGACATCTTTAGGTAAAACTTTCAATTTAATTCGGCCATCACAACAGAACTACAACATACATACATACCGAGTAGCAAAGATACTACATGAAAAATATACCATCCCCGTGGAAAACTTTTATAAGGTCAGTCAGCTTTGAGGTCGCGAGACAAATCACGGGACAGAATTTCGAATATCATAAAAAATTAAGGGTGAGCAGGTGATAAGCTTCTCTTCTATTCCAGTTTGCTTGCTATAGAAGGTGGAAAAATTACTTTAAGTCTAGTATAGCACAAGGATTTGCTTTATTGATGAAATCGCAAATATTATGTAGTGATTTGGACTCCAAAAAATTTTCCCGTTACCACCAAACCGTCAGTGAAGATAAGCTTGACAGCTGCTTACACCCTTAATTTTTTATGATATTCGAAATTCTGTCCCGTGGCTTGTCTCGCGAGCTCAAAGCTGTCAGACCTTGTAAAGAAAATTTCCACGGTGATGGTATATTTTTCATGTAGTATCTTTGCCGAGTAGTAACGATAACGAATTCTTAAAATTACGGGATAAAAGTATAATCAAAACGTATGACGGTATATGATGACGGTAATTGGCAGAAACAATTAATATTCTGCGGACATGTTTAGCCAAGCGGCGAGCATCCTTTGAAATCGTAAGTCTGTCTTCACGTCGTTCAGGAAATATTTGTAATTAAATCTATTTTGTATTAGCCAGATGAACGTTTGTTTAAATGGATAGCGGGTCTAAATATAAAGATATGTAAAGTATTGGCTAAATATTTCTTATTTGGAATATACTTTCAGGTCACCTGCAATTCCAACATACTCCATTAACTTGGCAGGTGTCTCTGAATCCATGAACGGGCAGTAATATTCATTCCGAGTTTCAGGAGGAAGTAAGCGTTTTCTGAGTCGAACAGATATATGTCAGCAGCCTGTAACTAAAACTTCATCTTTAAATATCATGAGTCATGACTTGTCTTGGAATGTAACAATCTACCTACTGGTATACAATAAATTTTTGAAGCACACAAATCTGATACTGGGATTAATCTGATTCATATGAACAACTTTGAGCTACATAATATCAATCGTTGGCAAGATAAATGGATACTAAGTAAAAGGAGATACTATGTAGTTATTATGTTTAAAGGGCTAAAAGAACTTTGCGAAGTTCATATTATCTGACTTTTGAATAGGTTTCTAACGGGGAAGAAGGTTTAGTGAGTTAGTGGGCAAAAAAAGGCAAGTGGAACTGTTGAATTAGTAAACCAAACTCAACATTAACTCAGTTATAAGCATGCTTCATGTTTTACTGTTTGTGTCGGGCCGCGTTGGACTTAAAATCATTATTGTCATAAAATAATTACAACATTCTCTTCCTCTTGAATTCATTACAAATTCTCTTGAAAATGTCACCGCTTACTTGACGAAAGCTCGAGAAATAATAAGTTACCGTACCACCTCTTTAGCCAAAAACATGTCTACTATAATTACAACATAATTATAAAGTTATATTTTCTATTTCATTTCTAATCTACCTACATAAGATATGCAGACTTGCTGACTACCATTTACGTATTTTAAGAATTGTCTCCTTCATTCAGGAATAAGAAACACAATAATTATCACTCTATAGAATGCAACCGTTCGAATGCAGTATTTACCTAACCTGTATCATTTTAAAATAATTCAATGTCTTTTTTGTACGGGCAGCTAGGTAAGACACATTCGCTCGTAAATCTGTTTTTTCTGCGGTAGACTCACTGCAGGAAAAGAGAAGTGAAGTTAGTCAGTGGTGATGAATAACGCTCTCCTGAAAATATTTTCCTTGAGGTGTATAAAGGGAAATGGCTTTCGCTTTCTACTTTTATTTTACGATTCATCTGGATGTAATTAGCGTCAGAATATTATACTGAAAGCAATCAGGAACTACCTGTTCATCATGATACATGCGCTGTGAAACCGGGTGTAGATCTTGTAATTTTTGTATGTTTAATTAGCAAGTAAACTGCTTTTGCTTAAACTAGTTTTGAAGTTTTTTCAGTGGTTTTGTTTTTAAGCAGTGATTTTTAGTACTGTGGCCTGATATCTAACTCGACATAAGCCAACCCAACATTTGCATAATCTCAACATACAAGCTACATGCACCTGTATGCAAATGACCCGTTGGGACTAAGAAGACTGATCGAGGCTACCCATTTCTCAAGAGGAAGAATACGGCGTCTAGGATGACTTACTGTTTCCCATCCATTTCATCCATAGGGTCATTCTGGTCTTAATCTGCTGGCATATCAGTTTAAAAGACTATGCTATCGCCTTTTAACCTGCTTGGGGTTCAAGCTGACTTCTGTAAGACCGTTCAAGTCTAATATCGTGTATGCAAACATATTTTCTTATGAGTATTCTTCTTGTTTAAATTCTTTCAATGATGGATTTGGATACATCAAACCGTGAATGAACTGATCCGCACGGCCAATATCCACACCATCATTCTAAAGCTACCTGAGGACATTGTGGCTGTCGAACTTTCCAGTGTGAAGCGAGAGAGGGATGAAGGTCTAAATCAATCGCTATACTGTCCCTGGAATAGCGAGGATGAGTGGCACTGGGAGAATGCAGAGGGACCGGAGTGCTTTCTTTGTAAGAAGGAAGCGGCAGCTGACCAAGAGATGTTCATCTTTAAGAAAAATTTCTACACCATCGTGTACAAAAGGGATTGTACAAATCAACAAGGTTTTTTGCAGTGCACCTACTGCTTCAACTTCTACCATCGTCATGAATGCATATTAGGATTGACGGATGAAAAATACTACGAGTACAAGTGCAACAAAATGTGGAACTGCCCAACCTGCGTACCTGAGTTTAGAGCAAAGGAGTGGGGCAACTGGATGAAACAAAATTTGAACTTTTCAGTGAATCACGAATTTTTGTGTTTAGTTTTTAAGCTACTGTATTATCTGAACAATTTTTTAGAGAAAAGCTCGCGTTTTAGTGCGATTGAATTATTTATGTTTGTAATCGGCATTTTTTATGCAATTTTATGGTTAATTGATACTGGATAATTTACTTTATGTTGACTGATAATTTGATTTTAGAATAAGGTTTGTTTAAAATGATTAAGTCTGAGTAATGTTGAATTGAATTTTTTGTATTGCTAATTTGGTTAATGATTCGGGCTTGTATGTAAATATGATGTCCTTTGTATTTTGGAATGAACCGGCAATGATAATCATTGTCTTCGTGTTTTCTGTAGGGAGACCAGCCTTATATTAGGTTGATACGGATCAAAACACGTTAATAAAAGATATACATATACAATACAATACAATACTGCTAGCTCCTCTAAAAATGAATATTTTGTTTTCTTTCTTCTTTGTCTGTTGTTACATGACAGTTTCGTGCTAAATCCAGACGCGACAATAATATTCATTTTGAAGACAATTTCCGGTCAAGGAAAACAATACGTTATACAGGTAATTAAGTTATTTGAACGTACACACCCATTTTGCATTGATCCAAATATAACATCGTAGTGCGTCAGTAATATTAGCACCTTATTTAACAGTAACATAGGGTTTACAAGCAAGAAGCTTTTAAAACAAACTGTTGATTTGTGTTTGTGCACTACAGGTTATAATAGTTTGATGTACAAAGTAGATAAATATTGGTATATGAATTCAAACACGATTTAAAACAAAATAAGGGACCAAGTGAAAAGCAGTAGACAAATATTTCAAATAGAATTGCAAATAGTGAGTAGCTTTATCGAAAATGAAAGTAGAAGTTTCTCCAAAGATTCTCCGTGTTGTTATTTGGAGTTTATTACCCGAGTTTTATACTGCCTGTGTTTTATACCTTATTACCCAAAACGAGATCAGAAGTAAAGACTGACCTTGGTGAAAATATGGAGGTATGCATTGATTTGTTAACCATTCCAATATTTCTATCTAAAAATGTACATAATAATAAAAATCTCAAAACAATTAATCTGTATAGTAATTAGACTCAATAAAAATCACGGCTACCACCGTATCAATCGTTGAGTCGAGCATAGAGCTCCGTTCAATTCAATACAGGAATTTTCAATTCCAATTCAATTCAGAGGTTGAATTGAACGAATTCCTTTCATTTTTAAGTTCCTTTCAATTCAATTCACAGGTATGAATTGAATTGAATTGAAATTTTCAATTCAGTCATATATATTTAATACATACATATATAAATTTTCTTCAATACGACACTGGCCTAATTAATATATAGAAACTGTCCTTTCCGGTGTTAAACAGTTTTTGAAAATTGTACAATATATAGATTTCTTCTTGGCATTTTCATATGGAGTTTAGCTTCAACCGGCTATTTCAATATGCATATTTACACTAACATTTAAATTGAATTCTGTTAATATATAAATTTTTAAACCTTTTACATAGCTGGGCTGATTCTATAGTATGCTTCTTATGTCGCTTAGGTTGCGCTTGGACGGTTTAATTTCATCAAACGCAAAACCATTAAATGTACAATGAAAAGCTAGTCAATAAAATATTGCGGTTGTACACGTAAATGCGAATCGTAGGCTTACGCACTAATATTATTAATCGTCCAAACGTTCCTATTCAGCATTTGGATAGTTTGAAGTATACTGCTGGCATCTTTCTTTCTGGCAAAAATATTATTTGTGAAAAATGGAAAATGTAATTTGGAAACAGACACGGAAACATAATGCATTTATGGTACTAAAAGGAAACGACCACAAGACAACAGATCGTTTGGAAAAGAGGGATTCATTCCCAGTAGGTTACTTTGAGCATTTCATCAATTCATTTAATTTTTTCTTTATCATTCCATTTAAAATTCGAAGGTCGAACAAAAGTGTTCTAATTTGTGAAAAGAATTTATTTCGCCAGGTAAGTTAATTTATATTTTATAACTTGATTTAAAAATCACGTTAACAAGCCGTTTTCTTAACTCTTTCCTACAGATTCTCTGTGCCGTCGCATTGATATGTAGTTGCACTTCCACAGTTAACACCTTCATAATAAAAATCAATGTCAACCTGTACAAGAAACCGGTCAAACTATTCGAAGTGATGTTATATTCGGGTGTATTATTGTACACCGTTGTCTTATGTAACGTGTTGTGGAGGAAATCAGAAAGTATGCTGAATTTTGCAAAATTATCTGCATCCAACTTTTTGTGTGACAACAAGCTCTTCTACGCTCTTTTAATTATTCATCCCATGCTGATTAATTTTCTGTTAGGCTATCCAGCCCTTGGTTATCTCTCATTCCGACATCGTAAGAACATTCCTTCACTGAATTATTGTGTTAAAGTGAGATTTAATTTTATGATATTTTGCAGCTGAAGACAATTGGTTCATGGCAATATTTCACTAAGTCTCAACTACTGGAGTACTAGTAAACGTGGTTTTATACAACTTTGTGGACTCTTTCACATTCGTTCTAGCCTGACGGCATACAACATTGTAAAGCAGAATATTGCAATATTAGAAGAAATAGAAACTGCGAGATGACAAAGAAGCAATGGAAAAAGAGCGATTTTCTTCTCTAGTTGAAATTGCACAAAGATTGCGGATTTTCTTCGTAAGTTTGAACGCTATTGGATCTCAAATATTTTTAGCTTGGTTTTTCATGCTTGTAGCATGGATGTCCAAAACTCGTGGACAGCCTGCCTGGAACGGGTAGTGACTTTATGAATGGTCAATCCTCATTGACACCTTGGTTAAACATGATGTATTACTGGGGATTTTTTGTATTGTACATTGTGACTCCTGTGCTTTGTGCCGAAATCAAACGAGAGGTATTGAATCAAATTTCTAAGTATTAAAATAATTTTACTGTGCCAAGGTGAGTTTGTCCTTTCAATATTTTGTAGTGTAATAATATCAAATGGACTATGAAAAAGATTATTCTCCAACATGATCCAAAATTAATTTGTGGAAAGGCTGATCTCAAATATATTGAGCTTGCTTTTGAAAATGCTGGGATACATGGAGGGTTCTTCTTTACATTCTCATATGGCTTCCTGGGTTCAGTAAGTCCTCGTATAAATAAAACTGTGTTATGAATTGTTGTTATTGCAAATCAACATAGATTTTAAACTTTTTAGGCAGCAGGTCTGGTTGTGGCGTACACTTTCCTTTCACTTCAGCTGCGCATGAATTGCTGCAGTATTTAAATCCCTAATGTTTAATCATAGTGAAAATTAAAGACGTTCATGTTTCAGCTAATACATTTTGAATAAATTGATACGGGTGATACAAGGATGATGAGAACTTCAGAAACAAACATATACAACACAAGATGAAAACCAACAAGAACTGGACAATTCTGTAACCATCATATAATTTACACATAGTTCAGTAATTTGTAAAATGGAAAGATTTGAAGTGGTTTGTGTGAGCGGAAAATTCATGTAGACTAGCTTAACAAAGTAGTAATAAAATGAATCACTGGCGACTTATTAGAAGATGTAAATGGTTTTTATATATTCAAATAATACAAAAACATTTATTAATATAGAAATCGCTTCACACGGTGTACTTAATATTTATTTATGTACTTTATTTGAAACGCAAGGGACGTCATTATAAGTGAAAGGTGTCAATGAGTACTTAAATAAACTCATTATAGCCAAAAATTGAAAGTATTTAAGAAAGACACAGTCTGTTTACTTTAGTACTTCACTTTCAATATAGTTCACTACAGGTAAGAAGAATAATTGATTGTCATATAACCTTCTCCCCGTGCATAATGATATGAGAGACATAAATGCTTCAATCATTGCAGCACTCCCTCTGTCTCGTCCTATGCATATGTTATTATCAGCACCATTTTTGACTTACAAAAGCCAACAATGCTAACCATTATGACAAGCCTATGATGATGAACTATTTAGCACGTTGTATTATTCCATCTCCTACTATTTCACAGTAATATCTTGCAATATGTTCTGGATGAAAGTCGTAGAAATTTGTAATGATAAAGCAAAGTTACTTAACAAAATATGAACGTTTTATCCCCTTCTGCTGAATGTGATATCACTAACATTAGGTTAGGCTATGAATTTTTTGATTCTGGTTACACTTCCGTGTAACAACAACAAAATTTAAAACAATTGTAAATATTTTTTGTCTCGTTTTGCTGCGATTGAAATGATCCGTAGTTAGATATCAATCTATACAGTTGTTCTCTTTCAACTACCATGTTAACCAACGGTTTGGTCTGGATACACGCAGTCGTTACTGTTACATATAACACAATGAAGCAAAATATTGTAACTCTAGAATGTCCAAGAAAGTAAGTCATGGATGCAAAGCAATAAAAATATTTAACTTTTCTTAGCAAGTTATAAAGTTATAAGTTCCACCAGCTTTATGAAATCGACCTGATATTTGTGTTTCAGATGAAATCGCGGTTATGCCAGTATTAAAGACCTATGTGAGTTATGCATGTTGGATAGGGTTATCGGCCGCGGTAATGTGATACGTTTGCGACAGGGGCATTTTGATGTTTTTTGGGTCTTGGTAAAGGGACGGCATTTTCTCAGAAGTTTCTTGACGAATTTGGCTGAAAGTTTCTTTAACTTATTTTCCAGGCGATTCGCCAGCTGGTTTTTCAAGGGTTTTTGAAAATTCGAAAAAACGCGCGCGTAAATTCAAAACCAAAATGAGTGGTTTTTTTGCAAAAAAAATCAAAAGTCTTTAAGTGTGCTGAAAGGGTAAAATCTCGCGTATTATTGAATTTAAAGTTTATTGAAGGCTCAGAAATGGTTGTTAAGAACTTTTAAACGTTTTACAAATTACCAAAAAAATTATGAAATTTCCGCAAAAAAATCACTCATTTTGGTTTTGAATTTACGCGCGTGTTTTTTCGAATTTTCAAAAACCCTTGAAAAACCAGCTGGAGAATCGCTTGGAGAATAAGTTAAAGAAAGTTTCAGCTATATTCGTCAAGAAACTTCTGAGAAAATGCCGTCCCTTTATCAAGACCCAAGAAATATCAAAATGCCCCTGTCGCAAACGTATCACATTACCCCGGCCGATAACTCTGTCCAACATTCATAACTCACATAGGTCTTTTATACTGGCATAACCGTGATTTCATCTGAAACACACATATCAGGTCGATTTCATAAACCTGGTGGAACTTCTCAACTATTTTTATTGACAGCAGTGTTCAATCAGCAATGCCATTCCTAAACCTAATTTATCTATAGTAAATGTTAGTTATATGACATTTTAAAAATTTGTGAGTGGCATTCTAGTTAATTATGTATGCTGGTTTTTGGGTGCCGAATAATCATGTTAGTCACGTAACCTGGAACAGGAGAAAAAATTGCACCCACTCCTTAGATAAATATCACGTATTTGTATTATTGAATGTTTTTAAATTTATATCTTGGAATAATCTTGTTTATTGTGCAGAAAATAGGTCAGGCTAGATATTAGTTCAGTTGGTTACCAATTTTTAATATTTGCAACATTTCATTGATCAATAAGAAAAGTCAATAAAAAGTCAGATGTAAGACGTTATGTAAAGCTATTATTCTGATAACTTGTAGTATGATAGCTCCAGGCAATATTGATGAAAACTTTGAAAACTCGTTACGAGTGGCACAATTCCAATCTATACGTGATGCTTTCACCCATTTTGAGATTGTTCTGTAATACGTTGCAGTACGAGTACACGGCGATTTCTTCAGATATAATATTCAGTAACTAACTTAATAATATTGTGAATTTTTTCAAGTAAAAATCTTGTATACTAGTTGATAACCCAATTAGGCATGACAGATTGCTGTGCTATAAAACGTTTTTCTGTCGGTAGATAGTGAAATTGCTGCAGTTTTCAAACCTTTAATTGGAGATTACGCCACCAAAACGATTAAATCAAAATCTTTCAGCGAATCCAGTCTGAGTTGTTTCGATTTCGTATTCAAGCCAATTATTTAAAAATGCAAACTTAATGCGCGTTGTAGGAAAACACAGCAACTGCTTTATATTCGTGCTCATGAAGCATACCACAACTATCTGAAGTGGTGTATTTCCGCTTGCAGTAAAAGCATACATGTATTGGGCAAATTCTTGTAAGACCTTGGAAATCTTTGGATTGGCATCATTATTGTTACACCAAACAACAGAATACAGTTTCCGAAAACACTGCGTATTGGACACGTTTTTATTAAAAGACTAGATTTTGTAAGTCATTTACAATTAATCAAAATGAAGATGAAGAGCCAATCTGATTATTTTTACCACCCCTAATGGACAAGATTCAAGCAAAGTCTTTAAAACCGGAGCAGTTTCCTTTAGCTGTAGGTTACTTTGAGTATTTTATTACATCGTTTCAATTTATCCCGATTATTCCATTGGGAATCCAAAGATTAAACAAAAATGTTCTAACCTCTGACAATAACAAATTTCACCAGGTAAGCCACAGAACACGAGCTGAAGCTTCAATCTAAAATTAAATGGCACTGAGCTAATCGATAATTCTCAATTCACCCCAAAGATCGCCTGTGCAGTTTTACAAATTTGTGGCTTGGTCTGGGCCATCACGACCTTCATAAGTAGTATCAGTGTACAACAAGGAACCAGTCAGGCTATTTGGGTATTTTACTATTTTACAACGTTGTTGTGTGTGACGGATTTTGGAGAAAACGAGAAGAAATACTGAATTTTGCAAATTTGTCATCATCCAATTTTATTTGCGCAAACAAATTCTTCTATGCCGTTTTAATTTGTTACCCCTTGTTGCTGGACGCACTGTTAATCTATCCTTCGGTGGATTTCATATCATTCCAATTTGGTGGGTATATAATTTTAATTCATACAAATTTGTTTTGTCAAACGCTTATGCAAGAAACTTAAACAGTAAAAACATTCTTTTTTTGCAGTCCAAACGCAAGAGAATTGGTACATGACCATATTTCACGCTGTAAAACTCACAGGGTTCTTTGTAGACGTTGTTTTATACAACTTTGTGGATGCTTACGCTGCAGTACTGGCGATTTCTGGATATAATATGGTCAAAGAAACCAAATCTGTATTGGAAAACTGGAAGAGAATTGATAAGATCGAAAAATGCTGGAAAGCCGGAGATTTTTCTAGTTTACTTGATATCGCTCAACGAATGAACAAATTCTTTACCAGTTTGAACAACATAGGATCCCAAATTATTTTAGCTTGGTTTTGCATGCTTGTTTCATGGGCGTCGCATAAAATCGTGGACAGTCTGCCCGGAACAGGAAGCGATTTTGTCAAAGGAGAATCATTATTAGTTCCATGGATGAATATGCTGTATTATTGGGCGTTCTTTGGACTCTACGTGGTGACTCTGGTGCTATATGCAGAAACTAAGCGAGAGGTTCTATACAGGCATGTTTTAATTTGTTTTAGAAATTGTACAGTTACAGTTTTAATACTTTTGAATACTTAAACAGTGTGACAAATGAAGCGGTCAATGAAAAGCATTATCCTTCAGTACGATCCAAGCATGATTTTGGAAATACAGCTATTTCGCATATGGAGCATACCCTCGAAAACGTTGGAGTACATGGTGGGTTCTTTTTTACATTCTCCTACAGCTTCCTTGGCTCTGTAAGTGGTTTCTGGTACAATTTAAATTATTTCAAAATTAAGATGGAATAATTATTGTTCGTTGTACCTTTTAGACTGCAGGACTAGTAGTGGCATACGCTTTCCTTGCACTTCAGCTGCGTTTGAATTGTTGTAGCACATCATTTTAACTTATCGGACTACTTAAGAATTATATCAAAAATAGAAAGATGTAATTCATTACTTCCCCACATAATAGAATGCCTACAATAAAAGAATTCAGCTTCATGATAATTGGCTAAACAAAGAGCTGTATGTATAAAATACCAGTTCCAATAAAGTACACAAGTTTTGGCTGATGTAATGTTGTACAGAATATTTAATTAAAACAAGTGTTATATTTCACAGCTGTCAGCTACTTGCAGGTCTATTAAAATGGTAGATGTAGAATAGCTATAAATTGAACCATACTTGAAATTTGCATTTATTAATAATTTATTCCCAATGCTTACATTTGTACTTTATTTTAATCTTTTCACATTTTGTCGTGTTATAAAATGATTTCATAATTTATTAATGTATCTGTTTTGTATTCACTTCCATTCGTCATAGTTTTTAAAAGTTGAGAAAATAACGTTTTTGTTTCATCTTGCTATACGAATGAAACACGATACCAAAATGGTGCAGGTCCAGCATTCTGAGCTTGAAAAGTCTCCAATAGGCTACTTTGAATATTTCATCACTTCATATAATTTATTATGCTGGTTCCTTTCAGACTACGCAGATCGAATAAAATGTTATTACTTGCTATACTTTACAGAGAGTTTACAGCTTCAGCTAACAGAACTTCATCCGATAAGCAAACGACGTTCGATTTCGATTGTACACAAATACGAGTTGGAAGTCGCTTGAAGGTTATAAAAGAATACGTGCCGTTTGTGGAAAGTAGAAGTGAAAGTAAAATTGAATTTCACAGCTATCAAGCTGGAAAAGTGCAACATGTAGCTGTGACGGTTTCAAAATAATGCATTTGTAAGCATGTAATAGGCATAGCTGTAATAAACAAAAAATTTCATTTAAGATCTGAAGCGAAGGATGTAACATTGGCAAAGTGAAAACGTGGTAGACCAGATATTAAAAAAGAGCATTGATAGTACGGTAGATTAAAGCGTTATAAAATAGAGTGAGTTGTATTAGCGTAAAAAGTAAAAAAGTAAAAAGTAAAATGTATAAATTATGAACAAAAAAGTGACACATTTTCCTACTTTGCATTTTGTCTAAAAAAAGTGGGCAAAACGCCTTTTTCGGTGACCACTTTTATTTGTGCCTACTTTATTTCACAAGGTAAGTAACTCTTTTTATAATAAACAAAAACTTTTAATCTTAGGTATTAAATGGTAATACATGTGTTTAAACAAGGCATGCAGAAATTTAACGTTTAAATCAATATTTAAACCGAAAGATAATTTGTGCCGTCATTATGATCTGCTGCATAATTTGGAGTGCTTTTGACTTCGTCAACGCCATCAATGTCAACGTCTATGAGGATCCGGTGAAGCTGTTCATTGTGGTGATATTTACCATTGCACTCTTTTACACCTGGGTTTTCTGTAAAGTATTTTAGGGAAAAAGCGAAGCAATACTACATTTTGCAAAGTTATCCGCATCCAATTTCTTGTGTCAGAATAAGCTTCTCTACTTACTTTTGAGTTGCTATCCGATATGGATATGACCAACAGTGAAAGTGGTTACGGTCTAAATCCTCTTATGGAGGAAAAGAAACATAGATGGATTGATGTTTTCAAAGTTGAGATGGACGAGCAGACAAATAAGAACACAATTGACCTTGTTGAAGCAAATATCAAGATGTTTTCTCAAGTAAAGCAAATTATCCTCTGAATTCACTGGGCTCACGATGAAAAAATTCTGAAAGGGGTTGCGGAGAGAAAATTTAATTACATGAAACAGATAACTGATAACTGTGTGTCAGAATATTACTTTTTAAATATAAAGTTGGCTCCTCAAAATTTATTTGAGAAAAGAATCTAATTCAAGTTTTTACTCATGTGTTTGTGTATATGTCGACGCGCTTGACAAGACGTATCATCATATTTCTTAGAATGAAGCGGCTTCAATAAAGAGTATTAATAAAATTAATAATCTTTGTTCATCGGTCATTCTTGTCTGAAGTGTTATTTTACAAAAACAAGTATGAACCCTTGCTGCATAATTAACTTCGAAATTTCTATTGTCTCATTTCATTGCCCTGAATCCTATATCTCCGCTCATGATACTACGGATGCGACACTACGCAGCACACTTTATTCTTTGTAAAAGAATCCACAAAACTAGTTAAAGTTAAATGGAAAATAATTACAAGTTTGGTTAGACGTCGTTAGTTCTTTTCCCATACTCAAAAAATTATTACTCTTAATCTAGATTGGTTATTATTTATCCCTTAGTACATAAATTAGCAAAATGCTAGCACAATATTAATAGCATTTTTAGTTTTAGTTTACCCTCTGCGAACTTTGGATTTCTTTTATAAAAGAGTCAAGTATTAATAAAAAATTTACTTGTAAATTCACTCATTTCAATATTATCATCTCTTTATTTGACTTCTCTGTTTCTGGTAACGAATATAATGTGTGTCTTTCACAAACTTTGTCTCATAATATTTTTGTTTGACATTTATGTATATTTCAAAAATGTTCAAATGTAGCACAGTACAAACTAACCAACAAATACATAACAGCTCCTGCCTTCTGACTCAAAACCTAAGTACATAATAATTATGGTATGCATATGGATAGGCGTCCTTAAACTTTAAAAAATGCTTGTCTCAACAAGTAATCAATCTTCTTTAAACACGATACAAGAACACTATCAACTAATTACAATTACATTCAATAAAATAATAAGTCAGTTAGTAAAATCAATTTATACGGATTAAACTCTAAAATTACATCCACTAAAATTGAATGCCTGCCTCAATTATAGTCAAAGTCGATATTACAACGAATTTGGCAAAGATACAATAATTTCATAATTACAAATTAAACTGCTTTAGATTTACGCTAAGCAAAGAACACTCCATCATATCTCATGAGTCATCAGTTTTTGTAAAAACAGTTCCTGACTTTCCCCGCTATTCCAGAGGAAACTTCAGTTTTGTGAAGTTACAGAAGGGGCACGAGTTCTAGCGTGTGGAATATTCTAATAATCACTTATATTTAGAGATATATGATATCATAGAAACCGGAGAAACATAAACTTCTATCAATATATAAATTAAATAAATTTTTATGAGTTGTTATGATTTCTTTATATTATAATAACCGATATTATCTTCTACCCACCTATGAACAAGTATAAATAAATACAGTGCTGTCTGTACTTCAAGCGGCATTGTAACGGAGCAGTTTCAACAAAAACCTGCTTTTCGACAGCGTTATGCACAAGTGATGATTGCCACCGACGTTTGATGCATCAATGCGAGATTTTCTCAAATATTAATATTTTTGTAATTTGTTTAGTACTCTAAAACCATAAATTTTGATATTTTTAGCTACCAAACGTATTATAATTTAACACCCTTGCATTTTCCCTATTCATGGTAGCATTAAACTGTGGAAAATTTTGATGAGGCTGCTGCCGACGGAGTGGAGGTAGAGGCTTGGAGCAGAGGTTTACTTGGGTAATCAGGTTGTTCTGCAGAATAATAATCACCAGCATCAGTAGCCTTGTGAAGAGATGACCGTGGTTGGGCTTGATCTTCAACTGCTGCGGTTCCGTCTCCGTGTGAATGTTCTTCCCGTTGCTGACGCACTAATTCCGTTAGGAACGCAATGACAACAATAGCTGAGTAGATTTGAAAGACAATATCAGCGAATCTGAGAACATAGGCACCCGCCTTTTCGTCGAATGATGTGTATCCTTTGAGAACAAGAATCAAATCCGCAGTGTCGAGAATGGCTTTCATTGAGAGGAATCCAAACCATATTATACAGTACCAGATCAGTTTCTAGAGTAAATAAATATTGAACTGTAGAAATACTTCAAATGCTCACAGCTCATCATTAGTAAATTGTCGAGCATACCATTTTGGGCCCACAATACCATCCAAGGACGGAGACCAACAAATCTACAATGTTAATGAGAGGGCGATAACGAATGTTCCTTTCGATCCATGTTTAGCTGCTTCGTAAACGGCGGCTGAAATTTACAGTTTTTAATGCATTTTTTATTTGGTTTTGGTTTGTATTCAATATAAATCAACACAACTCGCAGGTGTTTTCTTACAATCAAAATATATTGTTGGGTAATCCAAAGCTATGAGAAATGCGCTAATTGCAAGAATGAAGAAGATGCTCATCACCTTCAAAAATAAACGAAAAATTTAGAACGTATCAACAACTAGGAAATGATGTTTCATTATATAATGAATTATTGATAGAGGCTGGAGTTACGTACAGCTCTTATTATCGCCACTATCGTCACACCACTCGTCAAAGTCATACATGGGCAAGGATTCAGAGGCATTTTGGAAGGGGATGGAAGTAGTAGGTGAAAACTTTATGAAAAACTAATTTGTAAAGGTAGAGAATCCAGGCAGGTGTGCAACCTAGCACTACCAATCATTCAGGAAAAAACCAATAAGTTACCTCGTCTATAAACTGAGTTTAAAACGTTTTACAGAAATAATTCAGATAGCGTTGATATTAAACATCTTTCATTAGGATCTGTTGCGTTAGAAATAGAAGAAACTTTTTTTCCCTCTTTACATTACTTATGCATTATGTCTTCATTCCATTTACCAGTCTCATTTCTACCATACTACCATGTCTTTCCCACAGTTCATGCACACATTTTCTGTACCCTATTAATTATATCAATCATATCATCCGTTCAAACTGTTTTGATTGATTGCAACTATTCCAAAACATTTTGTACTTCTTGTAAGGCAGGCGTGGAGATCCAGGGTGAAACACCAAACCAGTTTGAACCATTATTGCAAAAACATCACAAAACAGGTTCGACAACATTCGTTGATTTCCGAGAGTTTCATCCGCATCTACCTCACTGCCATTGTCCTTCTGCTGCTTCGTCTTTACGCACCATTAATGTTTTAAGATACCTTGGGAACAGCGATCTCATGTGGTTAGCGAGAAAACTACAATTAAAAGCTTGTTCAGTTAAAAGATGAGTGTTTGAATGTTAGTTGTTTTGGCTGATATTGGAAAGCTGTAATGAATGCCAAATGACTCACGACACGACTACAAGTTTTTGATTAGTGAGTGAGTAACACAAACTGCCATTGTCTTTCACATCAAATTATACTTCTATACATTGAGTAATACAAAAGTTTCGACTACCAAGAATTGGTTTAAACGAAGCAGTCTTGACACAAAGGTCTACATGAACTAATTTGTTATAAATTCTTGCACTAGCC
>LJIJ01002584.1:0-25499 GCA_001718145.1 Orchesella cincta
GGACCAACGAAATAATCCCATTTGTTACAGAAATGGCAGCAGCTGTACAACTCTCCTTGTGGCCGCCAAATTGCCACTAATGATTACTTCAAATATAAGTAAAAAATAAATCCGAAGGACCAGGTTCCCTAATGAACCAAACTGTAGGATGCTCCAATAACTGACAAAGTAGTGACGGAAAAGTCTGAACTAACAAACGTGTTTATTAATTCCCCAATCACTAAACACAATTAAAGGTTAATCCTGATATTGCTTAACAATATTATGGCTAAGGTTTGTAAGACCGTCGCTCCAAACTAGGACTCTCTAACTGGGACTCTAATTAATTAAATCGGAGAACGTCATCTCCACCATGTCTCCAGCTCGAGCTCCTGAACTATTAAACTAAAACTCTCGCGAGCCTCTCCTCACTTCTCGCACAATACCAAAATGTACATAACGTTCTAGCCTAGTGCACAAAATACAGAAAGTACATAAAGTGCATAAAAATATACAGAAAAACAGGAATGAACACGAATATCTCTCCAATACAGATATTTTATCCTAAGCTACATACAAAATCATGTCATAAACGTATTCCGCGTCCACATTCTTCCCCTCAGATTTCTAATTAGAAATCTCATCTTCAGTCTTGATGTCCAGCTTGGCTAGCTTCACAACAGGACGACGATAGACTCCACTTCCGGTCTGCACCACAGCTACACGAATAACTCCGTCTTTCCAGCAAAGGTCTCCAAACTCGTCCAAGGGGCCAATGTCCTCGTCTTAAACTCGTCCAAAACAATGACAATGTCACCTTTCTCATAGGGGCAACATGAGCATGCCACTTGGTTCTTCGCTGCAAAGTCGGCAGGTATTCACGCTTCCATCGCTTCCAAAAGAGGTCTGCCATCCGCTGTGCTTGCCGCCATCGCTTGCTTAATGTCATATCTTTGTCATCAAATTCGCCTGGGGGTTGGATTCCACTCGAAGTTCCAATAAGGAAATGCATGGGTGTCAGCGCCTCCGGCGAATCAGCATCAACAGGAACATCGGTGAGCGGTCTTGAGTTCACAACGGCTTCAGCTTCGGCAAAGACGGTCTGCAACACTTCCTCTCGGGGGTACTGCGACTTCAAAACTGTAGCCATTGCGGTCTTGACGGACTTGACAAGCCGCTCCCAACTTCCACCCATATGGGGAGCCGAAGGTGGGATAAATTCCACACAATTCCTTTGTTGGTCATATCTGCATTCATGGCATCTTGGTCGAGGTCCTCAATGCTTCTCTAAGCTCCTTGTCTGCTCCACGAAGGTTAGTCCATTGTCGCTATAAATTTCCTTCGGGAAACCTCGTCTTCCAATCATGCGTCGTATTGCCATGATGCAGCTATCCGTGGTCAAACTTTGAGCAATCTCCAAATGAACCGCCCGGGTAGTCATGCATGTGAAGAGCACCCCGTATCTCTTCTCATGTCTTCGTCCGATGGTCACTTCCATTGGACCAAAGTAATCCATTCCCACAATGGTGAAAGCTCGGGGTTGGGGATGAATTCGACAGTCAGGTAAATTTCCCATCATTGGTGGTACTGGCTTGGCACGTCTTATCTTGCAAACTCCACAATCGTTCCAAGCTCGTCTCACAGCAGTTCGCAATGACGGGATCCAAAATCGTTGTCTTATTTCATTTCTCACTAGCTCCTGCCTTGATGATTGAATACGTGGAAATGGTGAACTAGCAATTTCGTCAGGGGATGTTTGCTATCTCAGGATAATCGGCTGCCTCAATCCATCTTCGCTCACTTTCTCCAAGCGTGAGCTCATTCTGAGAACTCCATCGTCACTAATACATGGTGAAAGTGAGTATAGCTTACTCTTCTTATTGACAGGCTGGCCTTTTGATAACAAGTCCATTTCTTCTCCATACGACTCCCACTGGCTTTTCATGCATAACAACATCTCAGCTTTCTTCATATCCATTGGCGTTAACAGCTTGTTGATGCTTTCACCATTCCTCTTGGCTTTCAAAATTGCAATAAACTTCAACATCAAGGCAGTCGCTCGTACAAGTTTTCCATACTTTGAAAAACGGTCAAAGGCAGGAGTTGGAATGTCGGGCATCTCCAATGTTGTTGCTGTAAATTCTCTCTTCAGCTCCAACTCCTGGTCATCTATTTCGTTACAGTCACCAGCTTCCTTAGGCCATTCTGAAGGCTCATCCTTCAAAAAGGGAGGTCCGTACACCCAACGGGAAGGAGAGTGAAGTTAGTCGAACCCTCTCTCGTGGCGTCATCTGCTACATTCAATTTGGTTGGGATCCATGACCATTGAGAAATATCCGTATTCTCATGGATTTCGCCAACACGGTTTGCCACAAACATCTGGTAACGGCGAGCGTCCGATCTAATCCACTTCAAAACAGTTTGGGAATCAGACCAGTAGTGGATGGAATGAACCTTCAGTCCCAAGTTGGCTGATGATAAACTTTCCTAGTCGGCTTGCAGTGAGAGCAGCTTGTAGTTCAAGTCTTGGAATTGATGTAGGTTTGAGCGGAGCAACTCTGGCTTTGGACATAACAATGTTTACATCAATCCCATCAGCTGATACAACTCTCAAGTACGCTACAGCTGCAAAGGCTGCCTCACTCGCATCCGCGAACACATGTGGTTGAACTTCTCGACTGAAACTACAATAATATGAGATGCGAGGGATCTGGATTTCCTTTATCTTTCCAGTTTTGTTGGGATGGGAAGTAGGAAAATGTGGAAGATACCATATTCTGTCAGATGGAGTTGAAGCTTCAGCGTCGTCAGTACTCGCGTACCCTTTCTCCAAATAGTGAGCAATTTTCTCTTTGTACTGGAGCTCCAACTTCCTGTCTCGTTCAAATCTCCTTTCATCCCGTTCAGGCGGCGGAGGGCTACATCATAACTCTTTGGTAGAGTAGGGTTTTCCTCACGCCACAATAATCCCGTCTCCCATCTCATTCCATCTCGTTTTGTAACCTGCTCCATGATGTTTTCTGCTTTCAGGTCATCTCGGGATCTCGTCTTGGCTCCAGTCGTCCTTATTCCAATACTTTCCAGCTGGAAAGTCTCCTTCATGAGGTTGTGAAGTAGATCTTCATCTGACTCATGAAAACATGACAGTGTGAAAGTCATCAACACTGCATCCACGCAGCGGCCCATGCACAATCCATCCTAGTCTCGTACGTGTCAACATGGGGCTGTTTTCACCTCCCTCGATCACCTCCCGAGCAACCGTCAAATGGATATGAGGCTGGCCAATTAGGATTAAAGGTGATTCATCATCATATTCTCTAGCTCCACCGCCTTCAAATGTGGCCATTCATCAGTCAGTCTGTCATAGTTTAATGGGCTGAGCTGGCAATTTCAGGTTCTGAACAGTCCTCACGTTCGTCATTTGTACTGCTTCCCCCGTTCGCTCCACTAATCATAACTGTAACCTTTCTGGAGGAGCTGTCAGTGTGGGACTGGGAATTAGTCCATCTCATTCGTAGAGGATCTGTTGGGCCGGATAACTTCAGTTGGGCGCCAGTTCAGCACTCATCAATGTTACGGTGGACGCTTCATCCAAAAGGGCGTTAGCTGTAACTTCCCCTCCTGGGCCATATAATTTCACAGGTACCACTCGTAACAAAACCGATCTTGAATTACGTTGACTAACGTGACCATTGTAATCTGGATTTTCTCCAGGCGGAGCAGAGGATTCCATTCTCGTCGTCGTGATGAATCAGGTTCGGGTGGTTGGGGTGGTGCGGAGTTGTGCAACCACTTATGATGATTTCTGAAGCAACCATCAACTCCACATTTCTTCTTTCCACGGCAGTCTGCAACTCGATGTCCATATCTCAAGCACGCTACACAAATCCGTCTTTTCTTCACAAATTCCCATCGAGCGTTCACATCCAGGAGCTTGGAACTTATCACAATTGCTGATAAAGTGTCCATCTGCTTTACAATGCACACACTTTGATTTTCTTCTGTTGTGGCATGAACCGTCTCATCTTTTTCTCCTTTTGTCTTTCCAGATGTAAACTTGGGAATGGTAACGTAGCTCGCTGCAGTTGCCTTCTTCTTGATCCATTCTGCTAAGTCTTCCAAATTCACCGAAACCTTCTCCATTGACTTCTCGCCATTGCAGCTTCATGTTGTCGGCAGTTTGTCCACCAACTCCTTGATGAGCTGTGGATTTTGGAGATGTGCAGGGGTCTTGAGTGCCGATATAGTTGTCACCAGATTGGAAATAGCGTTGGCATAATCCACAATCGACGAAAGCTTCCCCTCCTTTGGGGACGGAGTCTTCTTTGCCAAGTCCACAAGTGCCTGAATAATGTACTCAGGTCTTCCATACGCATTTCCAAAGTTTTGATAACCTCATCCGTATTTGTTGGCACGATCATCAACGCTTGCACAGTCTTCGGGGCTTCCCCTTTGATGCTCTTCTCGAGCCTTGTCATATTCTGAGCCGCACTAAATCCACAATCCTTTGTCGACTGGTTGAAATGGTTGATGAAGATGGGCCAGTCCAGAGGGTTTCCATTGAACAATGGAAGCTTGCTCACCTCGCTCTGACGGGCAACAAACTTCTCAGTTGTTCTTCCTTGTGCGCCAAGAACCTTCATGAGGGCTGACGCCAAGTTGTCGATATCCGACTTCTGCTCTGCTGGCTTCTCTTCCAAACTCCAAGGGGTCTTCTTGACTTCGGTGTCGAATATGGGATGTGGTTTAATGGGGCCTGGCTTCTCAGGTTCTTCATGGGGAATTACTGCTGCATAGGGATTTTTCGGTTTTAAAGTTCTCGGCTTCGGTGTCGGAACAAATGAGACACAATCTCATTGCGTTTGGAATATCACTCATGTCGAGTGTATTCGTTTCCATCTTGTCCATAAAGTCGTCAAACTTTTGATTTTCCTCTTCATCAATGTCACTGAACCCAACTGACCTTATTTCGCCTTCCTCCAAGTCGTCTTCCAACAGCTCCATCTGCAAATCCACTTGTTGTCGCTGGAGTTGTAACTGTTGAAGCTTTGCTTCACCCTCTTCTATTTTCAATTTTAATCGCTGCAACTCGAGCTCCTTCCGTCGTCGGTGGGTTACACAGGATGCTGTTGACATATGTCGTCTCTTCTTTTTGAAGAATGTGGCGTCTGGAGGGATGTCAATTGTCGTTCTTTCCATCTTGAGGATGTCTTCAATGAAGGGGTTGGTTGATGAGAGTGGCATCTCTATCACCTCTCGGCGTTGAGTGAGCTGTCTTGGCCTACCAGTGGTCGGTACTGGTTTCCATAAAACTGGGGCGGAATGCCCTTTGTTGGCCTTTCACTCCTCCTGGGAGGTACCGGAGGTCTTCCTTGGGGGTCCTGCATTTCCATAGCACTGAGGATCCGGTTCGAAGGACCACTATGTGGCCGCCAAAATGACCAAAATGATTACTTCAAATATAAGTAAAAATAAATCCGAAGGACCAGGTTCCCTAATGAACCAAACTGTAGGATGCTCCAATAACTGACAAAGTAGTGACGGAAAGTCTGAACTAACAAAACTTGTTTATTAATTCCCCAAATCACTAAACACAATTAGAGGTTAATCCTGATATTGCTTAACAATATTATGGCTAAGGTTTGTAAGACCGTCGCTCTCAAAATTAGGACTCTCTAACTGGGACTCTAATTAAATTAAATCGGAGAACGTCATCTCCACCATGTCTCCAGCTCGAGCTCCTGAACATATTAACTAAAAACTCTCGCGAGCCTCTCCTCACTTCTCGCACAATACCAAAATGTACATAACGTTCTAGCCTAGTGCACAAATATACAGAAAGTACATAAAGTACATAAAAATATACAGAAAACAGGAATGAACACGAATTTTCCTTCAATACAGATATTTTATCCTAAGCTACATACAAAATCATATCATAAACGTATTCCGCGTCCACATCTCTCTACAACGATATCGTGGCATGTTCATCCATGTCATCCCACTGGGTGGCGATGATTGTGACTGTGAGCGTGATGGCAGTTTTTGCCATAAAGTTTCCAGACATCCTACATGAAACTGGGTTTGCGGGTTATGTGGTCGTGTTTGGAAGCATTATAATACCACTTTTGACAATCTATTTGGAATGCAACATGTTGGGCAAGATTGTGGATCCCTCAGATGAGTTCAGGAGGGTTGCAAAAATGTGGTTGGGAGGAAAACGGTGTATGCCAAGTTTGCTATGAGCTGCGGGTCCATGTATCTTCAGCAAGCGTATCCATACTTCAACATTCGTAAGAAAACGTTTTTAGAGTTCTGTGATCAGGCTTTAGATAAAACCGTCACGCTGTTGATGTGGTAGATCTACATTTTTGGTAGTATTTATTGATATCCATTGCACTTCTTACAAATCTTATTATTAAAAAGTAAATGTGTAAGTTATATGATAAATAACTTTTCAGGTCGGAAAGTCCTAAATGTTGATATATATGTTTTCTGGTTTTCTTGATGTGTTTTCTATATCTATTTCTAATCTAAAGTTTTCATGTAATGTAGTGAACGGTTATTTCTTGTTTGCTTTTGGACGTCAAAGAATAAAATTTAAGACCAAATAGTTTTAAAATAAACAGTTGAAAATCGTGTTTGTATTTTATAAAAATAAGGTTATTAACAGTGCGTCATTACTTACGTGGAAAACAGCTTTTAGATTAACCAACTTCACCTAAAACCAACACGTAAATATAATTGATAACAAAATAACAGATTGAACTCTCGGACATTCGATTGGTAAATTTTTTTATCAGAAATGTAATATCATCAATCTTTTTAGCTGACGGTTGAAATATATGATGACCAGCTTGCTATCATTAATATCACTATCAGTATTTAGTTCGACTGGTGTTAGTTCTTCAAACAAGCTCATCAACAGGACAGTAGGCTTACAAAGATAAATATTGATTTATCAACAAATAAAAATGCAGAAAACATTCAAAATCAACGTAGATAATGAGAATTCAGTAAAAAAAATCAACAGGACAAGGGTTTTAGTCTTAATCACACAATTCAAGTACGCAGCAAGTAACGATTCACCAGTTTCAACGTCCAACGATCACGTCCATTATAGTTTTCAGTTCAGATAATTGTTAAACCAATTTCATTGAAATGGAAGTCTGGGAGAAAGAAATTGTTGAAAAAAACATAGACAAACTAGTTAAGGAAACAATTTGCAACATTTCTCTTTTATCTAAATTACAAGCAAGTGGAATTATAAGCGAAGAAGAAGTCGACAATTTGGTAAGTTGCTAGACAAAATTGTGAAACAAATATTTTTAATTTTGCTCTAAAAATATTATCGTTGATTTTGACATGAGAATAAAATATATTCAATTTCAGAAAAGCCTGAAAGACAATATCAAACAAGCCTACGATTTATACAGCATACTTTGCAAAAGGGAGAACAGCTTTGAAAATCTATTGGAAGCTCTTCATCAAACTCGACAAAGTGGAGCCTTGGCCATTTTGAGAAATGGCGTGAATCGAAGACTACGGAGTGACACTGTGGATGACTTAAAGTCAATAAAGTACGACAAAAAGTCCGTTCTGGGTGAAGGAAGCCTTCAAACTTTAGTGTACAAGGGCGAATTCGGAGGCAGAACTGTAGCTGTTAAGCGAGTAAAAACCGATTCGTTTGGAGGTAATGGCAAGCTGATTGACAATGAAATAGAAGTGCTCAAAGCTTGTGACAGACATGAAAATATTGTGCAGTGCTTTGGAAGCAAGAATGAGCTGAATGCCGTTTTGATTATTCTTGAAATGTGTGACATGACATTAAAAGAGTGGGTTGCCAGAAAAGACATTGAAATTGCCCCCGTCGAAGTTATCAGGCAAGTGACGGTTGGATTGAGTTGGCTTCATGAACAAAACATCGTTCATAGAGACCTTAAACCAGAGAACATTCTTCTAACTAGAAGACCAATAAAAGTCAAACTTGCTGATTTTGGGATGAGCCGCTCACTGGTAGATGGAAGAACGTATGTATCTGCTGAATCTGCTATTGGAACTAAAGGTTGGATTGCCCCGGAAGTACTTAACCAAATGCTGCCAATAGTGCCCGCAAACGTTAAATGCGTAAGTTCAAGGCTTTTATCTAAATTTATTAACCAAAATTGAGAAAAAATTTATTAAATAAAGGGATGTATTTAAGCGTACAGATGTTTAATAGAAATCCCCGCAGAAAATATAAGAAACATGCGTATGCATGTAGAAATTTGTGCTGATTATTAGAATCCATCGCTATTCATATAAAGTGTATAAATTCGTTCAGGCAAATTATTTGATGATCTACGTTCAATCATTATACAGCATATATATACACACAAATTTACTTCCTTTTTAATTTCCTATAAAGAATTATCGGATTATTTACTCACAATATTCCTCAAGGGGTAATTTGCTTAGTTTTGAAAATTTCAAATTGCGCGCGAAAATTGAAATTTTTGAAAACTTTGGTTTTAAATATAGCTAATAGGCGGATAATTATTTGTTTCTAAATACTAAATTTTATCGCACAGCGATTTTGAAAAATTCTTATTTTCAAAACTTGCCGCTACGTGGCACCACCTTTGTTTAGTGCTTTTTGAAAATCGGAATAATAATAATTACATAATTAGCAAAAACACCAGAATAATCGGACCAGAGCCCACCGTTTGAAGAAACGAGTCGAGTAGAACTTCGTATGATGAAACGAATCCAGCATGGCTTTATCGCTCTTATCCGCATCAATAAAATACTTGAACATCATGACTTGACATTATCGCTTCCAGAATCATATCTTTCGACCTCTTAACATTGCATAAAGATAAACAATTACTTTATATATCATTCGAAAGCGTTTTCATTTTAAGCAGGCTGTTTCAAAGCTAATTTTAACATGTATACGTATTGTGCCTTAAATATATTAACTCTCACCGTTGCATTATTTCTTTAAGCCTTTGTTTGTTATCTTATTATGTAGCTTTAGGTACACATTAAGAAGACTTTGTATCGCGTCGTCTGTCTGTCGTCTGTCTGTCACCGTCGAACCGTTTGACTTTTTTAAATTCTGATTGGACCAATCGATAGAAAAAGTCAAGGCGGAGGATGAGTTCGTAGATGGATTTGGGTTATCTGGGGTCACGGGAACGGGGTCAAATGATAAGATTAACAAATTGATAAGCGTCACATGTAGAATGTGATACGCCAATCGAAAGGTATAGTTGTGCTGAAATTTAAATCGAAACTTCCCAACAGTGTCTAAGGTCACGATTAATGTTCTAAATGACCATTATGGCTTGTGATATGATATATCAATCAAAAGCTACTGCAGTGCTGCTGGTGAATTAGGTAGTCAAATCAAAGGTTTCGAACACGGTCAAAGGTCACGATAAGTATTTCAAATGACCAACGTAGCTTATGATATACCCTTTGAAAGCTACTGAAGTGCTGTTAATGAATATTTAGGGCAAATTGAAACCAGAACTTTTGAATGGAGGTCAAACGTCATGCACTTTTAAACGACACACTTAGGGAGTCATACATTATTTGAAGGCAGGGCTAGTCTATTACGGATTTCACTTGTGACATATTTATTTCACAAATTAAGTCTGCTAAAGGTATATTTCTACATCTTGAGTTGTTGGGTTTATTAAATCTTATTTTTACATTTCAGACAACTGCATCTGATATTTTTGCACTCGGATGTGTGTACTACTACGTGCTTACTGACGGTAAAAATTGCTTTGGGGATTGGGTGAGAAGTCAAGCCAACATTCTAGACGGCAAGTTTTCCATCAATCATGAAGACGTACAACATGGTTGCAAGCAAAACATCCTGTTAGTAAGAATGATGGTCTCCGTAGATCCGAATTCAAGACCACCCTGCTCCCAATTGCTTTCATGGCCCATATTCTGGTCCGTTTCCCTATGTGTTCGATTTCTGCAAAACTTGAAAACTAAATTAGGTGAAAAGATTCCCGAAACACTTAACAAAAATAGAGCAGTTGTTGCATGCCCTTATCATGACAATCAAACTAAAGCCGGCCTAGAGCTCTTACAGGGAACGGGATGTCGTATTCCTTCAGCGTATTTGCAGTTTAGAAATCTGGCCACAAATATGGACCTGCACTCCGCTGCACCAGCTGAATCTTCCAAGACACAGTCAGATACAACAGCAAAGTTAAATTCGGAAGAAAGAGACAAAAATTCATTTTGCTTCCATAGTCAAAAAACCGAGACGAAAGAGTTCGCGATAAATTCCTTTGTCCGAGCTGCACAAATACCCACCACAAAACATACCGAGGCATCCATGTCCTCATCCGTTCCGCTTCAACCGAAGATGTCTTTACTCTCTCAGCGGACAACAGAGCTTATTGAGAATTTGAAGCAAGCGAAGGGAAACATGTTAATTGAACGTGCTATCGGCATTGTTAAGACTGAAGATTTAACCACAATTAAAGCTGTGTTTAATGCAGTTGGAAAAAAGAGGAACCTCTTAGATATAAGAACAGGAGAGCCGAAATCCATCCTACATGCCGCTGTTGCAATTCGAGAGTTTGACGTTATTGATTATTTACTCCATTCGATGAAATTCGATAAAGCAATGCATACATGCATTAATAATATCCACAATGTGAAAATGGATACTAGGTTTGACCAAAAAGTTAGAATTCTTCAGTTGCTTCTAAGCATTTGCCCGGAGTTGATAGAATCGAAGGATTTTTACGGACAGACTATACTTCACAATTCATTACGTTATGTTTTTAAAACAGATAGGAAAACGGAATTCATTCAAATACTTCTTAATTGGAAGTCAGACTGCAACGCTAAAAGTTACAAGGGTAGAACGGCCTTACATTTTGCATGCATGATAATAGAAAAGGTGCCCACATATGCGTTAATAACACACATTCAATTGCTACTTAAAAATAATGCTGATCCAAATCTCGTAGATTCAGATGGAAATACATTCCTTATGGCAGCAGCTTACAACCAAAATATTTCTGCAGACCAATTTCATGAGTTAGTTGCATACTTGCAATCCACCGGAATAACAGACATATTCCACGTGCCAAATAATTTTGGTCAAACGCTTCTTTCCCATTCTGTTAAATGTTTTGAGCCAATAAATGAGACGCTAAAGGTATTTAAGACCAATGGTGTGGATTTTAATGCTGCTACTATTAATGGTGATCGTGCAATTAATCTGTCAATTAGACATCAGAGAACTGTTTCGTGTATAAAAACTTTGGTTGAATTTGGCGCTGATTTTAAAGCCGTGAATAAATACAAAGACACTGTGCTCCATTCGGCAGCTTTTGATAGTAGAAATCTATCAGCTTTGAGTTATTTTCTGGAATTGGGGTGCAATGTTAACGCACAAACAATTGATGGGGATACGCCATTGCATGTTGCATTAAAAATGAGTAACAATGTTTTCAGTCATGAGATAGTCAAGAAGCTCGTAAAACATGGTGCGAATGCTAATTTAAGAAATAAAAAAGGTGAGTTACCAATTGACTTAGTGATTGGGCTGCTCAAATCTGGGAAATTACAACAAAAAACGTTTAAACTTCTTAAACATTAACAAGCAAAATTCAAAATTTGTTTCACAGTAATTTTCTAAAAGCCCTTCAATTTAAGTTTGTAAGCACATGAAATTAGTCTTGCAAATGTGATATGCATATTTTGTGCTTCCAAAACAGCCGCCAACATTATAAGCGGTATAATCTGTCTGTTTTTAAATAATAATAAATTAATTTTAATTATTAAATTTTACTTTAAATTGGGAGACTAAGATGTCGTCAAATAGTGTAGTAATAAACTAAGTTTATATACTGTTCTTTTAAATTTATATTTAAATTAAGTTCCTTTAACAAGTAAATCAACAATAAAGTAAAAGTTAACAAGGTACAACAAAGTGAAAGTTGTATTATAATTTATAACACAACGAATTCAAAAGCATTGATTTTACCGTTCTGTGCAAATACATGTACAATAATTAATATTGAGACTTCCGGAAAGAGCAACTATCGAGTACATCAGACTGAAACATTGAGATCTGATGAAAAGGTCACTATCCGCATGAAGTGGAACAACTTGTAAAAGCAGATTTTGGACTCTGGATCTTTGGAGTAATAAAGTAAATAGAGCATGCAATGGTATTCAAAACTACCAAAAGTCTTCAAACACTATCAATTGATGTTTAATACCTCTGATATTCTTTATTTATTTATTTCATATCTATCATGGATCTTACAAGAACGTAGTAAATGATGATAATGCTTTCACTGTTAGATACTTATTTCAAAGGCTCTGATAAGGAACCATACGGTTATAAATCATTGTGTAAAGAGCCGTGTTTGCGAATATCAAATACAACTTTGAAATTCGTATTTTTTCAATTCGCTGCACTTCAGACGTATTTCACTCAAACTTGAGCATTTATGTTTTCTATAGTTGTTCATTCATTTAAATGTTTTATTAAAAACAGGTTTTAATACTTTTCTTACAGTAAAATGGTCTACAAAATATATCACGGCTCGTCGTGTTTTTGAAGAAGAATAAAGTATGGATATTATATTCGTGTAGGGTTATTTTCAAGATGTTTTCCAACATTATTGGAATAACATGAAAATAGTTTTTATATCCGCTTAAAACTATTAAGAATTTCTTATGTGTTCCGAGAAAAATAACATGTTCATGCAATGTCAGCAAATGCGATACATATTTACGACAGCAAGAAAGTTAATTTCAAATAAATCAAACAGATTTCTTTAGTTTTTGACCATCTGTTGAAAAGTTTGTTTTAAATGCAGGAGTCACGCTCATAAAAGCTGTTCAGGTGTTTATAACCCATGCTACCTTTGGTTTCCTGTAGTACGGTGCCATAAACGTTAAAAAATATTTTCTAAATTCAGATGATTTTTGCTAAATAGTGTTTGAAAAACAGAACACAGCGTAGTTTGGACTACTTACACAGAAGTAATAAATTATTCATGAATATGAACAACTTTTTCAGATATCCTGGTCAGGTTGGAGTGCAAAAATTATTTTTCAAAAACGCAAAAAATTCAAGCTACATCAAAAGCTGACTTTAAACCCGCCTTTTATTTGTTAATTCTTTGTCCTCATACTTAAGTTCTCCAGGTATTTTTCGAGCTACTTTTTTATAAAAAGTACCTCAAGTCTAGTTTTTATAAAAGTACCTAATGTCACGTTTTCATATTTTTTTCAGCTGCCGTATTTAAATCCAATTTGAAAAGATACCAAACCAACCTGAGCATCCGACAAGAAAGGAGTCAGATAAATGTGGACTTGAATTTAAAACAATTACGATGTTATCCGACAGGATAATCAAACAAATTGGATTTCGTATCCAAATAATGGCTTTAGCCGGAGGGACGATTTACTCTTGGGATCGCGAAAAACGTCAACTAACTAAATCGTCTCCCTACCTTTATTGGAACTGGTAAAAACACGTTTTAATACGGCTATTTTATAAAAACAATAACTCTCAGTTTCAATTTTAGGTTGATGGATATGACTGGAGGTTATAACCTTTGCATCCTAATGGCAGTGCAAATATTCCTTATGCTGAACGAGGAAGAAGATCAGGAATCACCAAACACGACCAAATTCGCCACACTTGCCTTAACCTGGGGTGAAATGATACTCGTAATGTCCATCAACTTTCTAGCCACTCGGATCAACATAAAAAAGGATGAAATCATGTATCTTATGAACCAAATCTTCAAATACCACTACTACATTACAGATCTCCAACAATCTAGGGGAGTCAACCTCACCCAAATTCACAAAGCAACTACACGTGTTGCCGAAATACAAATAATCTTCATTTCCTTTTCTTCCCTTGTATTCCCGTTTTTTCTTATGGGAGCGCTGTTCCACCCAATTGAGCCCCTTCACGTACTATTCAAAGACTGGCTGGAATTCGAAATCAAACTCTCAAACTTACAACCCGGACATCTCATCCTGGTACCATTTTTCATGGCCTCGATGCTCATGGCTGGAAACACAGCTCTGCAATTCACCTTCATGTCAACTTGCTACTACGCCATCAGCACGAGCGCGCTCAAAGATCTGTCTCCTGAAAACCTGGAGAAAATGCATGACTCTCGTCGCTGCCAAATTCAGACCAAGATCTATGGAATTCTTGAGGACACGGAGATAATTCACTTGTACAGAATGCAGCAGTTGTACAACGGGCTCTACAATAATATTGTGGCATCTACACTAATTTCCTCCCATTGGGTTGCCATGATTGCTACGGTAAGCGTGATGGTAGTTTTTGCATTAAGGTTTCAAGACGTCCTCGCAGAAACTGGGGTTGTCGGCTATGTGGTCGTGTTTGGATGCGTATTTCTACCCCTAGTCGTTGTCTATTTGGAGTGTACCATGCTGGGGAAAATTGTGGACTTGTCGGACGACTTCAATTCGGTTGGAAAGAATATGGTCGGGAGGAAGACAATGTACGCCAAGTTTGTGAGGAGCTGCAGAACAATGTATCTCCAGCAGGCTTATCCCTACTTCACGATTCATAAGGATACATTCTTAGGGTTCTGTAGTGAGGCTTTGGATAAAACCATTACGTTGCTGTTGTGGTAGATCTGCATTTACTTATTTTAGAATTTCACTTTTACCAATCTTAAACATTTGACTGTGGATGATTTAATTCTTATTCACCTTTTTCATACATCAAAGTTTAAACCAGTTTGGTTATGAGTCACAAATCATAAAATTTGAACTGTCATAATTCTATATGATAATGTAAAGTAAACATTAATTGTATTTAAATAGAATAAAATTAGCTTCGATTCTCTACCTTTATATAAGGGTCAGCTGGAAGTACAAAGAGTTTTTTTTTTGCAAAACAAAAACATCCGTCTCAATTTTAAATACTTTATCTCAAAATCATCCGATTCGTAGATAGTATGTTCAATTAAAATGCATTGACTTTAAGATAAAAAAATCGCTCAACGCTTTGCGTTTAGTAAGCACCCAAAAATGTTTTATAAGTATTTTTTTCCATTTTTCTTCATCTTCCAGTTCCAGTTGCAAAATTTTTTCATAAAACAAGACTTAACTTTTTTTTAAATTACTCACTTTGGTCGCGGGTACTTTTTCGAAAATTTTTTCTTAACAATATTTTTCTGTGGAAGAAACCGCATTTAATGTGAATAGGATGACAAAAATTCTATTTCTAAACATGCCTATAACATAAAATGTACCATTCTACGACTAAATTCATCAGTTTTCAGTTCGATTGCAACCAATAAAGTTTTAAAACTTCTTGGCACACCCATATCAATATTTTAGCTCATTGTTTATTCTCATGTTCGACTTTAGGGGAGGTTTTCCAAAACTAGCAAGAGGAATAACCCTTATAACTGCATGAAGACAATACCGTTCAGTGGGCTACAAAATTTTAGGAACTAACTTATAGAGCTTCACCTTAATTTTTTGAACGGATTTAATATCACAAAAAATAATTTTTTGTCAACTAATGTCAAGTTTGAAATGTCAGAAAATATTGGCAAACATAACAACTGGAGAACGGAGCGGGGTACCTTGGAAAAATCGTTAACGCATATTCTTTCATAAGTACCCGAACCATTTCCAGTATATATAACTTTTTGCTTAGATAATGGGTACCTAAATTTTAATTTTTAACCTTCAAATGTTTTACCCAAAGCTGAAACAATTCCATTTTGTCTCAGTCGTCAGCCTGAATTTCACCTTAAAGCGTTAAATTCATAGTAATCCATTAAAATGTTGTCCGAGCGGATAATCACGGAAATTGGGGTTCGAGTCCAAATCATGTCATTAGCAGGTGGTACAATCTATGCATGGGATCGCAAATCACGGCAGCTAACTAAACCATCCCCATATCTTTATTGGAACTGGTAATTGTTTATAATTCTTTTAAAAAATTCAGTCAGAGCGACAAAATTGATTTAAATTTTAATAATCCATTACAGGTTTTTGGATCTCATTGGAGGCTATGAATTATGTTTCGTTTTGGCAACCAATATCTATTTGATGCTACAAGAGGAGAAGACCTGGACTCTCCTGACAATACCAAATTCGCAATCCTGGCCCTCACCTGGGAACTGATACTAGTCACGTCAATATGCCTGATGGCATCTCGAATCAACGTAAAAAAGGATGAAATCATGTATCTCATGAACCAAATGTTTAAATACCACGAATATATCACAAACCTCCAAAAATCCAAAGGGATTTTTCTCTCGAGAGAGCATAAAAACACGATTCGGATAGCCGAAATTCAAATCTTTCTCATCTCCACAATTTCTCTGATATTCCCGTTTTTCCTGATTCTCGCCCTATTTCACCCCCTCGAACCAATGCATGTCGTCGCAAAAACTTGGCTGGAAATCGACATAAAGCTCGAAAACATGAGTGCACTTCGTCTCGCAATGGTGTCATTGATAACGATACCTATACTCTTGGCTGGAAATACGGTTTTGCAATTCACATTCATGTCTACTTGCTACTATGCTATTTGCAAGAGCACGCTCAATGACATCACTCCCACGAACGTTGACACATGAAGGACTCTCGAGATGTACTTTGGAACAAATTCCTATGGCGTTCTTGAAGATAATGAGGTAATCCATTTGTACAGAATTCAGCAGCTGCTCAACGGGCTCTACAATGATATTGTGGCATCCAATCTCATCTCTTGTCACTTTGTCTCTCTCATTGTGACTGTGAGCGTGATGGCATTTTTTGCCATCAAGTTCCCAAATGTCATTGAGGAAACTGGAATTGTGGGCTATGTTGTCGTGACTGGATGCATATTGCTTCCCCTTGTGGTTGTCTATTTGGAGTGTATAATGCTGGGAAAGATTGTCGATCTGTCAGATGACTTCATCGTAATTGGAAGGAATATGGTGGGGAGGAAGACTATGTACCGCAAATTTTTGAGAAGCTGCAGAACCATGTATCTCCAGCAGCGTACCCATATTTTACTATTCATAAGGATACATTCTTGGCGTTCTGTAGTGAGGCTTTGGATAAAACGATCACATTACTATTATGGTAGATTTAGATTGTATTTATTTGGGGTAACAAAATATTGATGTGCACTGCATTTAACTGGGTTGAATTTCAATGTATTAGTATTTATGTACAATGTTAACCGTGTTTAATTATAATATGTAGGCGTTATTAATTCCTTTACTGCAATAAGAATATTTTAATTACAATAAGTTTATAGGATTCTGGCCAATTTGGGATGCGACTTGCGTTGATACTCTTGCAGCAACATACATTAATTCAACATCATATTGTTACTTAAATTAAATTAGTTTTAGGAAATATTTTATTTGTGAAAATGTTTAATTGTTACTGTAAAATCTTTCGAAAATGAGTTGTTATATATGTAAAAGCGTATGTAAAACAAAGAAAAAATAATAAAATTCCTTGTATAAGAGTAAGGAAGGCTCAAAATAAATCAGTGCCGGTTTTTTCGGTGTTTAAAATTAATGGTTTTGAAAAGGCTCACCCTTCTTTCTTAATTATTATGCTATTAGACGAATTCAACTTTGCTTTGTAAAATAATGCTTATGGAGTAATCAAACAGAATTTTGATCTTGATACGTAATATCAACCCTTTCAGAAACTTGAAGGCGTCAAAAGTAGGCGGCGTCGGCGGCAAAATTCAATATGAGTATACAAAGTAGTGGCTTATTCCGTTAAAACATTTAATTTGAGGTACTCAAGAAGTTTTGAGAAGTTGGTCAAACTATTCCAATGATTTATATAAAAACCTATACGATTTCAATTTTTGTTTAAACAAATATCAAGCGTTGCGTCATGCTACCAAATTTTGATACAAAAGTACCCAAAATACTTCTGTTTAATTTTCTTGCCTACATCAACTTTTAGTGAGTGTAAAGAAATCCCTTGCTCATTTTGGTTCCTTTGAAATACATTATATTTAGTAGTTTAATGACTATAACAGCAGTTCACATTTGTATCATGCTAAATAAGGAGGAGACTGAGAACTCTCCATACACTGAAAAATTCACCACCGTGGCAATCGTCTGGGGATGAAATGATAGTTCTCCTTTCTATTGTCTTTTTGGCTGCACGAATTAACATAAACAATAATGAAATCATCACTAACATCCGAGACTCGAAAAATGTGAGCCTCTTTAATTACAACCCAGAACACCTTCGTTCACCATACATTCGGTGTGCCGAATCGCTATTACTTTTTCATATCCTGGATGACTCTCGTGTTTCCGTTTTTTCTCATGGCAGCTTTCTTTCACCCCATTTAGCCAATGCACATTATCTTCAAAGAATGGCTAGAGTTTGATATAAAGCTCGAAAACCTTACACCGCTGCGCCTCGTCATTGTCCCATTCTTCCTGCCATCGCTGCTCACGGCTGGAAACACAATTTTTGTACAATTCACATTCATCGCCACTTGCTACTACACCATTTGCACGAGTTTCCTCAAAGATCTGACCCCAGTTGAGGGGGCCAAACTCCAGGATTCTCGGCGATGCACTATTCAAAACACGTGCTATGGGGTTCCTGAAGACAATGAAGTAATCCGCGTGTACAGAATTCAGCCGCTGCTTAACGGGCTCTATAATGATATTGTCGCATCCAACCTCATTTCTTGTCACTTTGTCTCACTCATTGTGACTGTGTGCGTGATGACATTTTTCCGTCATGTTCCAGCATGTCTTGGAAGAAACGGGGTTGGTGGACTATGTGGTGGTGTTTGGTAGCGTGATTCTACCTCTATTTGTGGTTTATTTGGAATGAAAAATGCTGGGCAACATTGTAGATCTGTCAAATGACTTCATCATAGTGGGACGAAAGTTTGGGCGGAACAAAACTATGCAAAAATTTTATAGGAGCTGTAGAACCATGTATCTTCAGTAAACTTATCCATACTATACCATTAATATGGATGCGTTTTTGGAGTTCTGCAATGAGGTTTTGGATAAAACTATTGAGTTGCTGATATGGTAGTTCCAGGAGATGCTAAAAAACATGTTTAAATTATTGCATTTCTTGTACGCCTCGACAAAACTCTATTTAAACGTATGTATTTTGAGTGTGATAATTAAGCAAATTGCAAATGTCAGGGCCTATCCTCAGGTGCTGCAAGGTGTCGCTTGACTGACAGGCCGTACCGAAGGCAGGATAAAATAAGCCGTACCACGGCCGAAAGACAAAGTTACCTTACTGATTTTCAATTAAATCTCTATAAAATCCAAATTCTAGTAAACTTTCGCGTCAGATTCTATTAGAATGTGAAAGGTATCGAATGATGGAACAGTTATGCTTAATCTTTGCAAATTTATCGGAAAAAGGTCCTAATATTTGGCTTCCTAAAGTTGTTTTTCTTTAAAATAACTATTATATTTAAAAAAGTCGCACCTCAAGAATTTTGCCATGAAAATAGGCCGGACGTGCCAAGACGTGAGACAGGCCGGACGTATGTACGGATGGCCTATACAAATGTAATTAAAGCTTTCAAGCAAATTTCGTATTCTATGCTGAAGTGATTCGTACATCAACTTTCTTTGCTGCAAAATATGGTAACCGGGTACTTGCGTCCCATCGTACTTGCCACACGGGGGTCAGTTTGCGTCCCATCATACTTGCGTCATGTGTCATTTGCGTCCAGCACTATTTGCGTTCTAGGAGACTTGCGTCCCAAACTATATGCGTTCTAGGAAATTTGCGTCCCGTACTATATGCGTCCGGGGAACTTTGCGTCAAAACATAATGCGTCCTAGGCTGTGTGCGTCCCATATTATTTGCGTCCATACATTAGATACAATTGTACAAAGAACATCTTCTCTCAAGAACTCTGATCATAATGAAATTGTGAAATGTGTGTCCTTTAAAATTTCAATGATCTTGTCAAAAATAACCAGAAACTGACGAATATGTTACATTTCAAGCTCTTTTTTGTTGGATTGTATGTTTTATCGTTTTGTGACCAAAATTTTGAAAATTCAAATAGCACAATGCATGTGAGAGTTGCATTTTAAAATTAATTTTCATGTACCTAACATTGGAACTTGGGTTTTAAATAAAATATATGAATACAAAAGGTTTGACTTGCCTTTTTGAATATGTTTAAATGCATAAAGGATTCGTATTTTACGGTTTAATTTCCATAATTTAAACTGCTGCTTATTAATTATTTAAAACTAAGAATATGTACTGTAGCGTATTGTAATAATGAGGAAACGGAAGTTTAACCATCTTCTAATATGATAAATTGCACATTCTACAAACCACACCTCTATTTTGCATTTCATATAAAGTCAGACGCTTGTAGCACTGCACTTCACAATTTTATTATGCAAGATGTTCTTTGTACAATTGTATCTAATGTATGGACGCAAATAATATGGGACGCAAACAGCCTAGGACGCATTATGTTTAGACGCAAAGTTCCCCGGACGCATATAGCACGGGACGCAAATTTCCTAGAACGCATATAGTTTGGGACGCAAATCTCCTAGAACGCAAATAGTGCGGGACGCAAATGACACATGACGCAAGTATGATGGGACGCAAATTGACCCCGTGTGGCAAGTACGATGGGACGCAAGTACCCTAGACCCGCAAAATATACCTCAAATTTAGAAATCAGGTAGGGTTTGCCTACTACTTTTCTACTGCAACCAGGTACCCTACCCAAAGTAACTGCATACATGGATTGGACGTTTGCGCTAAAATATTATTTAGCCCTTCATGCCTATTTTTTACATAGAATCTAAAGTCGTGCAGCAAAATACTTTTTACCTGTACTTCAAAAACTTTTGCTTACTATGTTAAAGAATTTGAATATTCAGGGGCGGTTTTGAAAAACTGTCAAAAAATTAAGGTAAGTAGAAGTTTGCTTAACTACCTGACCACAAATCTTTGAAAATCTACCTGTACGAGTTTTAAGGTATATTGTAATTGTAAATGAAGGATTCATTTTAGAAATTAAAAGAATTTAAATAAGCTTGACAGTTTAAATAAATCTGAATACAATTTGAAAAAATACAAAAATCAACTTTAATTTCAGGTAGTGTAGTCACATTTTGCTACAAAAGTACCCTAACCCCTTTATATCAACTTGTTTGCTTATATTAACTGCGTCACAATTTTAACAAAAAAGCAAAAAAAAAACAGTGAAAAGTGCTATGCGCTTTGCTCAAGAATCTACAAACGGTTTCATTTGATAGCGCGGACCTGAGTGGAGAACATCTGATAAGTCCCAAGCTGCAAAAATGCTCTCTGACAGGATAATCAAGCAAATTGGTTTCCGCATCCAAATCATGGCGCTTGCGGGTGGAACAATTTATGCATGGGACCGTAAAAAACGGCAGCTAATCAAACCCTCCCCGTATCTCTACTGGAACTGGTTAGCTTTTGAAAATTAAAAAAATGAATATGCTGAATTATTATCTATTTTGACAATTTTTAGGATAATGGATCTTGCTGGAGGCTATTATTTGTGTGCAGCCATGTTTGCCCATATTTATTTGACGCTGAAAGATGACGAAGATATGGATACCCCAAACAACACAAAATTCGCCACTTTGGCAATGGAATGGGGTCAACTGATACTAATCATTTCTATAAACTTCATGGCGACGCAAATCAACATAAAAAAAGATGAAATCATGTTAATAATGAACCAACTCTTCACTTACCACAAATTTATCACAAACCTTCTAAAATCCAGGGGAATTGTTCTCTCCCGTGAGCACAAGAAAACGATTCGCGTTGCTGAAGCCCAACTTTGGTTTATTTCAAGCACATCCTTGTTTTTCCCATTCTTTATGATGGCCGCACTTTGTCACCCTTTGGAACCAATTCACGTTGTATTGAAAGATTTTCTTGAATTTGATTTAACGCCCGAAAACTTGACACCAATTCACCTAGTCATGTTGCCGTTTTTCATGGCATCCATACTCATGGCTGGAATACGGCTTTGCAGTTCACATTCATGGCCACTTGCTACTACGCCATTTGTACGAGTTCGCTCAACGATATCACACCCACGAGCGTGGAAAAAATGCAGGACACTCGGAGATGTACTTTGGAAACCACTTCTTATGGAGTTCTTGAAGACAATGAGGTAATCCATTTGTACAGGATTCAGCAGCTGTTTAACGGGCTCTATAATGATATTGTGGCATCCAATCTCATCTCTTCTCACTTTGTCTCTCTCATTGCGACTGTGAGCGTGATGGCATTTTTTGCATCAAGTTCCAGGATGTCTGGAGGAAACGGGGATTGTGGGCTATGTGGTCGTGACTGGATGCATACTTCTACCCCTTGTGGTTATCTATTTGGAGTGTACCATGCTGGGGAAAATTGTTGACCTCTCGGACGACTTCATCGTGGTTGGAGGAATTTGGTGGGCAGGCGAATGATGTATGCCAAATTTCTGAGAGTTGCAGAACCATGTACTTACAACAAGCGTATCCGTATTTCAATATTCATAAGGATACGTTTTTCGAGTTCTGCAATGAGGCATTGGATAAAACAATTACTTTGTTATTGTGGTAAGTAGTAGATAAACTGTCCGTGTTTCTAGAATATTGCTCATAAAAATTTACATATAGCACAATTCTATTACTGCTAAATCTAACATTTGAAGGCAAAATCTTGTCAGAAAATATACCTGCATAGTTTGTATACCGGAGCCGATGCTTTTGTCTATATGTATATATGTTTACTTACAAACGACAACGTTACGATATGTATAGATAGCTAGCCAGTAGTTCATAGCAGGCATTGCTAGCTTTTGCTATCTTGGGCTGTGATGGTGTGAGTAAGAAATGCATGTAGCATTTACTAGCTTTTAGGTATTTTATTACTGTTGAGTAAACCTAAGAGTGGAGAATGTAGAGAGTAAAATATGAATGAACACATCCAACTTGAAAAATAAATAGGAGTTATGTGAGTATTCCCTTTGCCAACGGCCATACCACGTTGAACACACCAGTTCTCGTCCGATCACTGAAGTTAAGCAACGTCGCCCCGGTTAGTACTTGGATGGGTGACCGCCTGGGAATCCTGGGTGCTGTTGGTATACTTTTTGCACCTTTTTTAACTGTTGATTTCAAATTCATTGCATTTGTGTATATAAAAGTGTAAATAAATGTTTGTTTATGTATTGAAATTTGTTTTTGAAATGCTTCATTTATGATTTTTAAATATTTCATTACATATTCATAATTAATATTCAGAATTTGTATAAAATTGTTTGGTAGAATAAGGGTAGCACACAATTTGAGTATAATTCTGGACTGAAAGCATAAATATCATATTGTTAAAAATTAAATTTAAATTAATTATGATAATTTGTGTACTCGAAATTTATCCAAACTATACAAGTAGATTGGTATCATGAATTCCCAGTCACAGCAGGCCAGCAAATTATGTTAGGTGTTCGCTTGTATTTACCAAGAAGCGATGTGAATTCCAACCCATCTTGAGTGCATGCTTTGGTATCCTGTTGCTTATACTAGTACTGTGCGCAGTTTGTATGTGAGGTTCTGTACTATCATATTCATTTGTACTTCGTAGGTTTCTTCACGGTATATGGTTAATTTACTGTTCCAAAAATAATCGGTTATTAAAATCTAACCCAGAGGTTTAAAATGAAAGAGGTATGTTCCATATAAAATCGATATGGTTTCCCCCTTTTAGTCCGGTTACTTTCCCCTGGGTTATAATGCTGTCGTTTGAATGTAGCACTCAGAGAAAATTATACTCTGTAAAGATTATTTACTCTGTGTGGAAGTCTACTTGAACTGCGACGAACCTATTCATAAAATCGTTGCTGCTATAAGTTTCAGTGCAGCAAGTGACTACAAAACTACTGAACGAACATTCTTCGCCATCTGACACATCAACCAGCAAAAATTTCATCTCTTCATATACATTTTACAAAACAAGACGCACTCAGAATCTGGTAAGCAGCGCTGGCAACTAAAAAGTCTAACGCAAACCAAACCAACTCAACATTCTCCGTGAATCACCTCAACGATTCTATTTTACGGAATTTTCCATGCTGAGCAGTTGTATATGTATTGCATGTTTTTCTTATATATAAACCTCATTGTTCGCTATAAACTACTACGCTAGTACATACCGTAACATAGTTCTTTTTTGCCTTTATTAAAATAGTATATAACATACTTCAAACTTTCATAAATTCTGCTAGACTGCGCTGGCAACCAAGATTGTTTAGATCAACCAAATATTCAACATCTCTTTGTTTTGTCAAGCAATATAGATTTATGAGAGGTTTCATTCATATGTTTTCTTTCCATTGCGTTGCAAATATGCGTAATGCTTACTGAAAGGTAATGTATCATAATAGAGATGCAGAAAACGATATGTCAATACGACAAATTAAGAAAACCAAAAATTATTTTCATAATAAAAATCTCGCAAAAGTAAACAAGAGTATTCGTTTTTATTAATAATATTTTTAAATTACTCGCATAATTAAGTAAAACGACTACAAAACACAAAACAACTACGCCTAGTTTAGAACAAAATGGGGAAAATACTAGAGTTACCACAACTGAAGTTATGTATTAGATACGTACTAGTTAACTTATTTTGACAGCGACACCGAAAATATATAATCTGTTTCTCCAGTATTCCATTAAAAATATAATGTTTCCATTACTCAGCATTAATAATATTACATTTCAGGCAACTAAAGAAGACATGAAATGACACAAATGTTATGCATCGCACCTTTATTAAATTGACGTAAAACATTCCCCATAATTTATCAATCCACAAAATTGGGAACAATATTGAATTTTTTTAAATTGTGCAAAAAAATATACCAATCCTTTCCCCCTCGTGGTTCTCAATACCAGTGATATTTGATAACTTCTTATCAATAAGATAAAAACCAAACCATTCAGTTTTTGCTTTGATAAAGTAAGTGCGCCCAAAACTCTACCATTAGCATAATTATTTGACAATTGAATTTTTTAATTATTTAAGTCGACAGCGATTACAAACAATAATTAATTATATAATAAAAATAGTAAATAATGATATGATACTAAAACCTACAATAAAATAGATATATATCTGTTTGTGATAAAAGTCATTCCTTTTTCTCATCTTTAGTTCCATATTTGTAGCAACGTATTTTTTAAATAATAATAATAATTATATCAGTGTACATATTTGAAAGATATATCATTCAGTTGGATAATATTTATTTTCGTATTTTTAAATAGAAATAAATTACTCGTCATTAAACTTGATCATCCACACACCGAAACAGGTAAGAAATCCTTATAAGTTTTATGCGATATAGTACGGGCTTGAAATCTTGAACGGGCAAAAATAAACATAGATAATATTGGAAAACGTAACAACGTAACAAAACACAGAAAACAAGATCGCTAATAATTCAATCTACG
>LJIJ01002585.1:0-25490 GCA_001718145.1 Orchesella cincta
AAAACAAAAGAACACCACTCTACTTTTAAAACGATAAAAAGATGTTTGCACGTAAATAGAACGTACACCGTGAACGCAAACAACTACTCTTAGGGACGTAATCTGTTTAATTTCCGTACACTTATAGAAACTGGCGCAAGCGGTTTTATTTTATTAAAATTGAGTTAATTATTAGCAATATTGAACAACTATGACAACTGTAATGGGAGATCTCGAATTACAATAAAGTTCACACGTTTGGAATGAATCTATCAAAATTTTGAGTTTGGCATATACACTTTTAACAATTTATGTGTGCTTATACAATTTTTGTTTTTAATCTGATATTTTACAATTTTTTAAATTTGCAATCATATCACTCAAGCACTTAATTTTTTTTCATAGTTTGCAACGTATGTGTTTAGAATTACAATTTTAGCCAAATTATCAATGTTAGTAAATTTCGGCATTCATTAAAACCAGTTACCGCTACGCAGTCAGCAACAATAGCTGAACGGCTACTTCAAACCCTGCCCGAGTACAAACCAGGGTGTTTGCTGTTCTAGAAAGTTGCTTTGACCCTTTGATTTTTATGGGAGGGCACGACTTGCAAATTCTTAGATGCCATCTTTTCATTTTCCCTTCTCCAAAGCCAAACAGTTCAGACATCTTCTTCAACTTCCATATCGTTTGTTCGGATTCCGTGTACACGCCTACCAATCCACCAACCCAAACTAGCAAGCATAATACCCCATCCATACACAACATTACAAATACCGGTAGAACAACGGCGTTTTGTGACTTCCATTGAATTCTTGCGACAAATGTTAAGCTTGTTGAAAGTATTATCGTATTGCTAAAAATTACCGACAGCACCAAATTTTCTAAAATTGTATTGTTTAAAATTGTCAAAAGCTGAATTTGTCTATATGTGTTCGCTATCTGTTGGTTCGATTGAGGTGTTGCTTTAACTGTTGTATATTCAAAAGTAAATCTGTGAACAAACAGGGCTGACATAATTACAATACCTAAGACGAAACATTTAAAAAAAATATACAATTAAAGAAAATACGCAGTCGATCGACACGGAATTGAAAATTTTCAAGCAAAGTTTAAAATTCCAAACGCCGCGTAGTTAGGACTGTGTTCAATCCAGTATTGGCAGTAATCGTAGTCAGGTATAAAAATGTAATCCATGGCACGGCAATAATAATCTTCATTTAACAGAATTATTTTGCGAATTGTGGATTGTAATAACTAGGGTCCGGAACTTTATGATTTTGCATACTTTTTGTTCGTAAACTGACAGATATGTCATTTGGCATGTGAACAATATGCATAAAAATAGGTCGATTGAGACCAAGTTTTTCCGGTATATTTTGCATATTTTGGGTTTTTAGGTATATTTGCATATTTTAGATATATTTTGCGGTTTTTACATATATCGTATGAAAAATAACCGTTTTGAGGAAAAAGTTCGAATTTTTGTCAATATTGGATACAATACCAGAAAATTCTAAGCATAGTAAAATTAAGGAAATATTTACTTCAATAATATCTAGGTTTTGGACAGTCAAAAATCATCATTTTTGACTGATAAAACAACCTATATTTCTCAGAATGCTTGCATTGGTTTACAACATATTTTACTGATTTTCAGATATATTTTAAGATATATTTTAGCAGTTTTGGGTATATTTCAGCATATTTTGCTGATTTTTAGGTATATATAGTCATATTTTGCTGATTTTTAGGTATATATAGTCATATTTTGCTGATTTTTAGGTATATATAGTCATATTTTGCTGATTTTTAGGTATATTTTAAGGTATATTTTAACGATTTTCAGGTATATTTGCATACATATAATACATGTTTTTAAATATATATCTCCGGACCCTAGTAATAAATATCTACATTTTGTATAAAAATGGTTCAATTCCCTGTTCGATGAACTAACTTCTAAATACTTTGCAAGTCAGTATGAACTTACCCTTGTAATAGCTTCCGAATGCTGAGTGTGCATAACATATTCATTCCAGCTACCGAAAAGGTCACGATGTACACAATGACGTTCCACACCCCAATTATCAGAAGAATACCGAGTTTCAAGATTGCTTCAATCCCCCAGAACTTTGTAGCTGGTTCATGGCATCTTCTGAGAATCCACCAGCCAGCTAAGGAACTTTTGCAGGGATATGACCAATAAAGTACTACTACGTATTGTGGGTAGGATCACGCTCGTAATGTAAAGAGGGCCGTAATTAAAGATGACCTAAGGGTGCCTCAAACTTTTGGCTCCGCATTTTTCCTGATTTTTTTTTTAGGATAGTTACTTTTGATGCGTAGATTACGAATCTGCAATCATTAGAAAATTTAACGATTTCTGCACTTCGATACAGCGTCAATTTCCATAGTAACAACGGTTTTTCGCCGTTTCCCCCTCTGGGTGGCCACGATGGTAAATTTCTCTAATTATTGCAGATCGTAAATTTATGCATCAAAATGAAACTATCCTACAAATTTTCAGCAAAATCGGAGCCAAAAAGTTTGAGGCACCCTTAGGTCATCTTTAATTACGGCCCTCTTTACATAAGTCTTCAAATGCTAGACAAAGTTTTCCAAGTCAATAAATTTGTACTGTTTTTTAAAAACGGTTTCGTTGCCTGGTTCTTGAACATTTGACAAAGACCATTTACATACAAAACGATTTTCGTTTTATGATTGTGAACCAGGTGCAACAGAAAATTGGATACCGGAATGCAAACAGTTGCTAGCGCTGCGACCACTTTGCTTAGCATTGACTCCTGCTGCTTGTGATTGTAAATGAGAGCGGAAGCAAGTCCCTGGCCAATATGATTGTGGCTGAGAGTGTGTGAATTCTTCGGACTAGGGTTACTTTACGCGAGGCTTTGAGTACAGCGGGAACCATTCGATTTTTGTCGGGAAGCCAAGACAGTGCAACACAGTGAAAAACTGGTGGTGGCTTTCTGAAATAACTACTCGAAAAAAGTTTTTGTTTTCCAGCAACATGTTTGTAATTTTGGTCAGCAAAGACAAGCGTTTTATATGTGGGAGACAGGTAAAAATATATACTCAAATTAACAATTACCTGTGAAGAACTGTGATGTATTACGGAAATATCGTGATAAACTAGACCAAAACTCAGTCCATTATGCATACAAAGTGAGAACTCTTCTTCCAAAATTAGCGTGCTTAGACAAGTTCAAAAAACTCATTAACAATTAAAAATCCATGTTTAGTCAAACATAAAGAATAAATAGTGGCTTCCTACATCTTGATAACGTTTGTTAGCTAAAGAAACTGTGATGGCCTTTAGCTCCTCCTTTTTAATGTTCAATTTTAAACAGATTTACAATCACTTCCTTTTTACAAATTAAAGTAAACTCCATAATCTTTCAAATATTTATTGGATTTGGAGAACAAATGTTGCCGATATTTACGTTGGTAAACCATAAATTGCCATTTAAAGCGCTGAGCTGTTAAATTTCAACAAATTAAATCTATTTACTTATTCCGGAGTCGAGTTCTAATGAATGTTTGTGATATTAAATACAACCGTTAACTGATCCTGAATTATATTTGAACCAGGGCCAAAAAAAAGTTACGGACGTGTTCTTGTTTAATCCTAGTGGATGTAATATTGTAATTTGTTCTGTTTACATTTAATTTGAAGTAGTAATACTGGTAGTCAGTGTATTTACTTGCTTGTATGTTTAAGATTTCAGTTTACTAATTTACTAAATTAATTTAAGTAAAATTTACTGGAGCAAATACACATTTCTATCGTTATTTACCAATAAAAATTATTCTGTAAATCAAACCGTAAATTTAATTATTTATAAATGAAAAAAAATATTTTGTGCAAAACAAATGTATTTTGAAATTGAATTAAAAAATTAAACAACCAAGCGATTTAGATGGATTAAAATTAATAACAATTCAACGCATTCCGTATATGCCTCCACAAATTAATTGTTATAATGCCCTTAAAATTATTTTTTCACGAACCGTTATTCTTATTCATTGAATCATTAATAAAGTTATCTGCAACAAACATCAAATATTTTTAATCTAACATCAATTTAGTAAAAATCCGGAATTTCCCCACCCCTATTTTTATCTGGCGGTGCGAGTTTGAACAATGAAAAGTCGTTCTTTTGCATAATAAAATAATGTTCAATCCAAATGTGTGGACGGCATAATCAACCGTGTGACCTTACGACACGCTATATCCTTGTGACCGAATCCATTCGTCCATCTGGTAGTAATAGTGAATAAAACAATGCACGGCCTGCCCCATTAAACATAGCTAGATCATTATATCAGAACACAAGCAATAGCCAGTAACCATCGTGCACAAACTAACTTCGGGAGGTTATCGTGATGCTGAACCAGGACGTAGAGGAGTGTGATAATGAACCCACTTCCCATCACATGAACAATAGGATTCATTACTGATTGATTGGCTCTGTTAATCATGGTTGCAAAAAGTTGAAGTTGTTTGTAAATCCGGATGAGATTCATGTTAGCTGAAAGTGTTGTTGCTTGTTTCTGCAAATACTGTAATCTGCAAAGGTGAACGCTCAGTTCTGTCGGAGGAATCAACATGCAAGCACCAACCGGACTGGCTAACGTGAAACAAGTGAATCCACCAATAAATACAACAGAGAAATGAATAGTATATGTACAAAAAGTGCATACACTTTCGGAAAAACTTATATTTTCCACAACCCAGCAAATTGCGCGTGAGAAAGAATCCAGTTTAACGGGTAGCAACAGTGCAACTAATGGTAACCCAGGTGGTATCAAAATGCATGATACTGCAAGATAAACTAGTGCATATTCTGTTAGCTTTTGATGTCGCCGAATTTTGCGCTTAAAATTGGTCGATATATGTCCATCCAATCCAACTGATCCGAACGATAATTTAGTGCAAAGCTGATTGAGCATGATAACAGTCTCTTCAGCAAATAGCAAACAATGAACCATAATCCAAAGTGCAGTAAGGTAAGAACAAAGGATGATTGCGTAGAGAAAAATAAATCGAAAGGAATGTTCCGGGTGGGATATCAGGGTGTAAAATTTTGATAGTGCCAAAACAAAGAATAGGAAAGTGGTGACAGGCCAAAATATATTTCCAACATAATTCTTTGTAAGAACAGCTTTTCCGTGGACATTAGGACGGTTAAAAGGAACAATGTGGAAAAAATTTGCAATATGCAATTGAAACTTGAAGACTTGCAGAGTTCTGATTGAAGTCATGGTTGACGTATTATCTTCCAGAGGCTAACTAAACACTTCCACGTTGGCTCAGAAAGTCTATGGTTTAAACAGAATTTTAATGGAGACCACGTAGGTAGTTCAATTAGCGGGAACATCGTTATCATTCAAAGTCTTGATTAATTTCCCTTTTTGGATATTTGCAGTAGCAGTATTTTATGCAATCGTCTATAAAATTATTTGAACGTTAAATTGAGTAGCTAATTTTCTGTTTGCAGTTATATATCAACCCGCAATGATTGCTGCAGACCTACAAAAATTAAATATATTCCGTCTGGCTTTGAGTAGGTGTTTAATAAAAGTTGGAATATTAGTTAACTACAGTAAACTGTTATCTCAAATGTTCAAAGAATTATTAAAGACAACAAACGTCATTGTGATTCATCAAAAATTTTTTCAACACATCTGAAATCGGACACAACCTTTGTCGTGTCCAACCACGGTGGAATTTGCCCTGTAAATAGTTATGTTCTCTTAAAATAAAGAAAGAGGGTTGTTGGTTGCTTAAGTAGTGAGCTAAAGTTTATTCACTTGGCAGTGTGTAACAGCTTCTTTATTTGCACGAAATATATTAAGTTTTGATATTTATTTATGTATTAGATTGGGAATTCGAATTAAGCAAGTTTCCTATAAAATGACCGAACACGGTTAGGTACAATTTAACTTGTTCGAGATAAGTTTATTGCAAATGAGTATGGAATAAATTACTAAATTAACACATAGTAGGGCTGTTCTCAGTTAAAATAGCCAGAATATTAGTTAAAATAGGTAGAAAAAACGCTAAAAATGTACTAAAAAATTGTTTTAACAAAATTAAAAAATAAATTAACAACAAATGACACTTATGTCTAATAAAAACATATAATCTTAAAAAACGGTAAAAAACATAACATCAGTCAAATCGAGAAAAAGGGCAAAATATGTAACTACATATTTAGAATGCAGTATTCAAATTATGTGAAATATGTTATTATAACATGGACTTAAAATGGCCCATTTGTGACCAAACGTATGTATACGAAGTTTGGCTTCAATAAAGCAAAACCTCTAAAAAATATATTTACGTACGATGAAAAGCTCTACACATAAGCCAAATTAGATAGTGTACTGAGGCTTTTCCTTGTTCGAGGAAAATGTTTTAGAATATTAATAAAAAAGGATGGCAATTTAGCAGTCTTATGACAAAATTAACCATGTATTTCTGAAAAATAATTATTTCAAATCAGTTCCCATCTGCTAGCTTTTATACAATATTTGGTTTCATCACATTTATTAAATTCGTAGTAGCATATTATGCCAACACTCCGAAGCTTAATTACAATAGAGATAAATTTAATGCTTGTATTAATACTTTTGCATCCTGTTTTATCGAAACTTGCCATCTGACTCCTTTCCGTTTTCATCATTATTTGCTAACGGTCCCCCCAACATAATAAAATGAAAATTGAGATGAGAGTGTAATATTGACGCTTGTAATGTGATAAAAATGTTTCGGTTCTTGGTTTTTAGGAAATGAACAAGTCGGAGAACATGATTATAATATTTGGTGAAATAATAAGGCAGAAAGTGTGAGCTTCCCACTCCGATTTTTAATCTACATAGTTCTCCGAAAATTTTTTTTCTACATTAGTTTGTGGATATTCATACTAAGATTTTAATTATAATTCGGCATATTAATGCAATACATACCAAAACGTGTCTGTATTAGGAAATGATAAAACACCACATAATTCTAGCACATATCTATATACTTCGAAAGGAATGGAATAAAAAGGGGGTTGAAAGATCTTCCATATACAATTTGTTATTCAATTTTTTTAACGAATTTGAAGCTTTACACACTTGAAACACATAAAACCTTGGGAAAATGACATTAAATGATACAAATAACAACTTTTTGAATGAATTGAAGTTAAAAGTTCATAGTTGTTGTTAAAAACATTATCTGTCGAAATTCCGTGAAACATATTTCATGTATATTTGATCAAATTTTTCAAACATTGAGGAATGCCAATATTTAACTTACTCATCATTGTAAAGATAGCTGGTTAGGTGGTTTAGCTAATTTTTGTAGCATTATTTAATTTGTTGCAGTTTAGCAATTATTAGTTGCTGTATAAATGTACGACAAATTTCTTTAATTTTGTATGGAAAGAAATTAAAGGCAACTAAAAATTTTCGTGAATGACATGTTTTAAAAACATCATTCCGTTCAAGACTTTTGAGTGGAAGGCATAAAAAATATGAATGACAAGGAAAAACTTTGAGCAGTAATAATTAGAATTCAGTTCCACTATTTTAACACACTATGTAAAATTTAATTTATTACCACGAAGTTGTAACGTAAATAAATATTATACTTACACTTACTTATAGAAATAACAAAAATCCGGCACTTGCTACCATGAATAATTTAAGATTATAATGTGTTTAACGGCCTCAATAGTAAATTTAGCAACATCTATACTCAAATCATTCCATAATAGTAAGCAAGACACGAAAAGTTCCTCGTGCAATACCTTGCAGAAACTTTGAGCACACTCTTCCTCCTAATGACATACATTTTACCATACCCAAATCGGAACGGCATGCAAGACTTGATAACCTTTGATACCATTTTATTACTGCTTCGTGAGCCCCAATCATGGCGCTTTATTGATTTTTTCATATGTTCACTCCTATCATACAACATGGCACAACAAGTAAGTCCCAATACACCCAGAAATGTTCCAAGGCCAATCCAAATCAACAGCATGGAAACTTCCAAAACATTTAATTTTTTCCAGTGGCGAATAAGTACATAATTACAGAAAAGAACTAAATTCGTAATCGACGACTGAAGGGGAATAATTATAATACCAAAAATTTTCACCGCATTCAAATGCAAAATTTGCAACATTCGAAGGTTTCGCAAAAGGTCGACATTGCTACGAAATGTGTTCAAAGTTTTCTGATATTTAGACCTATTTGTGTCGAAAAAGAACTCATTTGTTAAAAGCCAAGCGTATCTAACGATTGTAAAAGCTAAAACAAAATCGGAGAGCAACATGGACCAGATCCATTGCAGAAACCAGAAATAGAATATTCCGAACGAAACGAGATATGGAAAAGTAACACCATCCGGTGGCAGCAGTGACGTCATATACAGAGGCCAGTGCGGATAAACCCAGAAGTGGCAACTAATCACAAAACCAAAAAACGGACACACAAAGGTAGATGCAAAAACAACGAAATCAAAAATCCAATTTGTTGAATCAATATCCGTGTCGAAGGATGGCATGTATTCATCTGGGGTTTAATAAATAAATACTTACAAATATGGTAATTAATAATGTTTAACTTAATAATTACTGCTTACCGCGCCATCGTTGCAGAAGTTGGGTGAAACTGTTGAAAAAGGAAGCCAGGTATTGTGGATTTTTTAATGCAGGCAAAGCAGCAAAAACGTCAAGTATCGCACAAATCATTAATATGTATGTGAAAGCATACGAGACGTCTGAGGCTTTTCCAAGCATTTTGTAGCGAATGCACTGAAACACCCAGAAAGTTCCAACTAGAACTAATACAAAAACACCAATGCAGTATCTCATATAACCCTGTCTCGTCACAAGCAGGCTTTGCTGGTTTTTATCCCATTTATATGGAGTTCCCCAAAAAAGAGATTCCAACGGATTTGCGAGCTCAAAACTTTGAAAAATCGACAACTTATCATGATTGTTTAGAGGAGAAACTCCTGAAACTCTATTCTGCCTGTAACAATGTTTGTAGGGAGGCCTTCCCAAACGTGACCTGGTTGAAATAATAAATTGTTTTGTACTGCTCAGCAATCTGAAAAAAGATTAATGTTGAGAGAAAATCAATTCAAGCGTTTCATTATAATAATTGAGCCGTCGCCATCAAGAACATGCTCAGGAAAACTTATCGCTAACGAATTTAAATTTTAAAAGCAAATATCTATGTTTGTCTGTCTTGCATATTTGAAATGGTTGAAAGTCAGGTTGGTTTTGAGGTATGTGTGAAACGTGGATCGACGGGGAATTTAATAGAAAATAATATTTTGGCAGCCATTCATTGCGCTTTACACTAATTTTCAGAAACTCCATCTATAAATCACACATACCAAAATTCCAATCCTCTTTCATAGTGACGAATTTTCAGAGCATGTTCTTGATGGCGACGGCTCAATTTGATAGTTTGATTTGGCAACCATTAGCTTTCAGTTCAAAAGAAATTTTGTAGAAATATCAAACAGAAATGGAACTTCAATTTAAAATCCGTTTCACAGTAAACCTCTAATTTAAACTAAATTTTCATTTTTAAACCCCCATATAAGTGCATATGTTCAATTTATATTGAAATTTCATTTTAAATTGCTAATTACTGCTAATCCCTAATTAATTTCAAAAGTTATAGTTGTTTATTACTGGAACTACAAAACTCATCCTTAAATTGATAGAATCAATGGAGTTATAAAGCAGGAACTAGAAATTTTAGGGTCAAGGATAATTTCCCCATGAAAATGGTATGTTATTGGGCAATCCCAACTTTTTAGCAACGTTCATGAAAATGGATAGGAAATAATTTTATAATTTGTTTGTACAGGGTTGCCAAAGGAATATTCCATGAGCTATTTGGTTGAATTTGACAGAAAACCCTTCATACAGTAATTGAAAGTTTAATAAGACCGTGTTTAATACCAGTTTCTAATAAAACTTATGAGCGCAAAAGATTGATTTTAAAGGAGTTATTAAACTGGTTGTATAAAAGAATATAATTTTCTCCGCAACGATACTTTCTAATTTTTCTCGTTAGATGTGTGGAGGCATTACAGTATACTTCATTACTCAACAAAATGTCGAACAAATTAAATTTATTGCTCCCAAATCATAAACTAGTGAAGCTGATTCATATATTTGTATGTACATGGAATTAAAAATGGTTATAAAGTTTGCAGATAAGTGTTACGAATTTTAAAACCCATATTTGCAGTCAATAATGGGAGATAGCTCGTGCAAAAATCTAGCTATAACTTAAAAATTAATTTTCAAGTTTTACGTAAGTTTTGTGATCTTGTACATTGTATGGCTTATGTGCGCTTTTAGACTGTTACTATACAAATAACAGTTTAAAATTATCGTGTACAGATGACTCGATACCAAATATTTTTAATATTCACATTGCGTATCTCTCTCTATCTCTATATGCAAACTTCTAGCAACAGACACTTTTCAGAATACGTAATGTGATTAACGAATTTGCACATCAGCTGCCCCCAGCATCAAGGTAATGGTGGCGTCCAGTATGATATCATTCATTTCCAAGGCTGTTTCCCTTTTTACATAGAAATAGGGCCCCAATGTGATTCCAAAGTGGTGCATGCTTTTAACATACCTTCTCTCACGTTTCCCAATTGCTTTTCCCTTCCAGAAGTGAATAGTCTCATTACTATCGATTAATATTAATGAGGCATGTTTGGAGAAAAAAAGATAAACATATTAATAACAATAAGAAACAAGATCACTGCTGCTACAAATATTCGAAACATAGGATTGTGATGCATAGCAAGCAGTGTGTAGTTGAAAATAGTACAGATGAGCATTCCCGCTAAAGCCATTGTTGGTATCAAAATCTCCAAATTTTTATTGGCAGCCTTGACCAAAAGACAGAGCTGTTTGTGCGGCGCAAACTAGATTGAAACCGATGAATTTGTAGACCGCCAGGAATTCTTGTCTTTACAAGGACTTTTTGATGTGGCAGAGCTTCCTTGCGTTTCAATTTAAATGAGCGTTCAAATAAAATAAATTCTATTAAAATGTAGGGAACGCAGTTTGTAAGCAATTCCTGTCTAATCCCGTCAGATGGCTATCGTAGCTACGCTTATGCATAAGCATATACTGTATATACATAAGCTTGCCTCGGACGGAACCTCACTCCCCCGTTCTCCCCTACATTCCTATAAACTAGCTAAAGCTGCGTTAATAAATACATAATATACAAGCGTTTGAACGAACCATTCAATCTTACTATGCGTTGAACCACTTTTAGACGCATTTCCAACGCTATTCCACAGGATTAACTCTGTCAACTTTTCAAGAATGTGGCAAGACGCTACTGAAATCAATAGAACTAGGGCAACTGTAATTCCACTAAAGAACATTAAAATTCCATACAAAACTGATGCAAGTATCCGTCTTGGTATTTCTGGAAGAACTTCTTCTAGCTCAATGTTTATCGGATCTTGAGATCTCAGTAGTGGATAGAGAGCCCCAATACAATTGCTAATCAGTATTGACAATATAAACCCGTAAGCTGTCAGTTATTGAATATCAGGAAGTCGGCAAGAATTTGGCCACCCTAGATGCTCTACTTTACCAAGACGGAAAATTTCCGTGATTACAAAAGAAAGACACTCTGGGTTCCTTCCCATTGTGTAAATAGTAGCCAAAGCTAGTATTGACAAAGCAAACATTGTAAAGTATATGAATGCTTTCTCCGGATTTAGTGAACTGCTGTTTTGAAATTCTTGAACGATTCTACAACATTGGTATAAAGAATAAATGACTCCTATAACACATCCCACTTGGGTTGTTTGCCATACTGGCATTCGGGCTGGTGTTTTAAGCTTTGGATTGGCAGCGATTCGCCTGGTTACAAAATCATAGTAAAATGGCATGTCAAATATTTGCTGGAAAACAATTTGAGTGTTAAAGTAAGCTTCGCCGAAACCCATTGCAAATTGGATGCTGATCAAGTGTGTACGTTAACGAGGAACAACAAGTTGGTAATAAAAAGACAATGAGCAATACTCTACCCATCGGGAAAACAGGAGTTAATCGTAATATTAACATATATAATAATTAGTTAATAGTAATATATATAAAAACCATTTTTTGTGCATAACTGCATTGAAGTAGATAGTAAAATAACATGACGCAGTAAAAAACCTTAAAATTGGGTAAGAAAGCTATTGAAATCACTCCAAAAAAACAGTAAATTTGTTTTTAAAAAACGTTTATTGGTTTCGTAAACCGCAATAAATTGATTGGATTTTTGACATTTTTGTTATGATTAATTTTTGAGTGGAATAATAACATTTTTCTATTTAAAACCCAACGTATAACGCTTGTATGTATGTCATATAATTAACTCTGTGTTGTGATCTAGGAAAGTAATTGCATATCCATTCGAGCATATTTCAAAAATTTCCCTAATGCCTCGTTCATATCTCGTGATTTTAAAAGCAAGGAGTATATGAGGCGTAGGGAAAGTTTCAAGCGGAATAAGAAAATCTCTTCCACTCTCACACAACAGCCGTACTAATTACTACTTCACTTTTAACCGTGGCAGTGTATTATTTCAGAATCGGAAAAACTTCATTACTGATCCCACTTGCTACATACTAACACTGCTGAATAGATGGTTCGAGAAATATTAATGATGAAGAATTATTCACTCACCTACAATTTTCAGATTGCTTGAAACATAATCGTATCGTGGCAAGAAGGGGATGGAATGTGCAGAATCACGTAATTTCATATAGTTTTTGGCTCTATATTTCTGTTTTTTCTTATTTGCATAAGTCGCTACAGTTCAGTGATGAGATCAGTTGAGTTCATGCATACCAAATCGGAAACATTATGTTGCATATGTACGGATTCCCTATGATAATATCATATTTATTCTGTTATTCGACAATAACGTGCAAGATGTATTGAGCACACACGACACCCAATGATACGGTTACTCAATATTTTTATTGCTTCAAATTTGTTGATTTGCATTTTTTAGTTTCTCTGTGACCAGGATCATTAGTTGGGTCAACAAAATTAGTGCCATTGATACGCAAACCGTTTAAAGAAATCTGAAAGATGTAGCCGAAGATTCATTAGCTAGACTCAGTAATACTTTTAGCTTTGTTGGGTCCAAGAAAAACAAGAATGTTGTCATAAAGAGGGAATTTATCTAATATAGTGTAAATTGGGGACTGGGAAAATGGGGATGATGTTCTGGGCTGCAACGGGGTTCACTAAAAACACACTTAAACACATTAACTAACGGTAGTTAGTTAACAACAAAGTCCGGAACGGGAAAGAATGTTGAGCTAGAGTTTGATCTAAGACACGTCCACACGAAAAGCAGAGTGAATGACTGTCGATCGACGATCGGCAGGGGATAATAAAATATCTTGGTTGACGGTGCTAGCGGTCAGAAAGCGGGGCGAGTGAGAACTCATTGTCATTGCAGCTCCCCCCTCCGTCGAGACGGAGCGTAGGGGAAGCCGAAGCGAAGTCAGAAAATAATTAGGGGAAAGGGCTCTGAGTGGTATAGTACTAAGGAGCGTGACTTGTTCCAGGTCGCTTGCTCGACCGTGGAAAATTCTAAGGACATCAAATCTGGAAACTAAGAGGGGAAGGAATAGTTGTAGGGCTTGTCGTTTGAAAAGGGGTTGGCTTTCGGTACTGAGAGGTATGGGTTATAACAATAGAATTTGGTTCAGGGTCAGGTTGCTGGCAAAAAAAGAAGTATCAGGGGGAATGTATTTCTTAAGCAAACGGGCGTTAGCAGCGAAAATTTTATCTTGTTGTCTGCGATAGGGGCGTAGATCCTGGATTTCATAAGTAATTGGGCCTAATTGACGAAGGATTTTATAGGGACCACGCCATTTCGGTTCAAACTTTTGCACTTTTCCAGGGGTTGATTCTAATCGCGCATGTAAGACAAGGTCTCCGGGAGAAAAGGAAGTCGTAGGATGGGTATCGTTGTATTTTTGGGATTGGTGGGCTTGGAATTTGATTGTATTATCTTTTGCGGAAGAGTTTGCTAATTCAGCAGCTTTAGAACGGGTAATTGGGCCTTCTGGGGTCTCGATAATAGGATAAGTGGGAAAGGTGTTGTCGCATGACAATCGAGCCTCGCGACCATGAATTAGAAAAAATGGGGAATGTTTAGTAACGGAATGAATAGAGGTGTTGTGGGCAAAAACGCAGGATGTAACTGGGCTTCCCAATCACCACCGTGGTCGTGTAATAATTTAGCAAGAGTCCGCTTTTATGGTGTCGTTATTCTTTTCACACAGACCATTTACATTGGGGGAGTAGGGGGAGGCAAACTTAAGTTCGATATTAAGGGATGAGCAGAAATCTTTAAATTCTTGGGACTCAAACTGTGAACCGTGGTCTGCTAAAATGGTCTTGGGGGTACCGTGTCGATAAATGATGTATTTGAGAAGGGCGTTGATGGAGTTAGATGCGGTAGCTCGGGATACGGGGACAGCTTCAACATATCTAGTGAGGTGGTCGGAAATGGTCAGAACGTGGCATTTTCCATTTTTGGAACGTGGAAAGGGGCCAATAAAATCTATAGCAATGCGTTCAAAGGGACGATCTGGTGGGGATAGCGGACAAAGTGGGCCAGAAGGGAGTGTTTTTTTCCTAAAAACATTTGACAAGTTTGGCAGGCCTTATATATTGGTAAGGTGTTGGGACATAGAGGGCCAATAAAAACGGAACGAAGGCGTTGCCCAAGTTTTTGTGAAAAGCCAAAAGTGGCCGGCTTGGGGATCGTTGTGAACAGATTTTAGGGCTTGTTGACGTAGTGATTTGGCCATTCATGATGATACTGTAAAAGTTCCACGAGTGCCTCCGTTCCACTTTTAACCCTAACCACTACGTCCCCAAATCACTACGTCAACAAGCCCTAAAATCTGTTCACAACGATCCCCAAGCCGGCCACTTTGGCTTTCACAAAACTTGGCAACGCCTTCGTTCCCGTTTTTATTGGCCCTCTATGTCCCAACACCTTAACCAATATATCAAGGCCTGCCAAACTTGTCAAATGTTCTTTAGGAAAAATACACTCCCTTCTGGCCCACTTTGTCCGCTATCCCCACCAGATCGTCCCTTTGAACGCATTGCTATAGATTTTATTGGCCCCTTTCCCCGTTCCAAAAATGGAAAATGCCACGTTCTGACCATTTCCGACCACCCTCACTAGATATGTTGAAGCTGTCCCCCGTATCCCGAGCTACCGCATCTAACTCCATCAACGCCCTTCTCAAATACATCATTTATCGACACGGTACCAAAGACCATTTTAGGCTGACCACGGGTTCACAGTTTGAGTCCCAAGAATTTAAAGATTTCTGCTCATCCCTTAATATCGAACTCAAGTTTGCCTCCCCCTACTCCCCAATGTGAATGGTCTGTGTGAAAAGAATAACGACACCATCAACGCACTCTGCTAAATTATTACACGACCACGGTGGTGATTGGGAAGCCAGTTACATCTGCCGTTTTTGCCCACAACACCTCTATTCATTCCGTTACTAAACATTCCCCATTTTTTCTAATTCATGGTCGCGAGGCTCGATTGTCATGCGACAACACCTTTCCCACTTATCCTATAATCGAGACCCCAGAAGGCCCAATTACCCGTTCTAAAGCTGCCGAATTAGCAAACTCTTCTGCAAAAGATAATACAATCAAATTCCAAGCCCTCCAGTCCCAAAAATACAACGATACACATCCTACGACTTCCTATTCTCCAGGAGACCTTGTTTTACATGCGCGATTAGAATCAACCCCTGGAAAAGTACAAAAGTTTGAACCCAAATGGCGTGGTCCCTACAAAATACGTCGCCAATTAGGCCCGATCACTTATGAAATCCAGGACCTACGCCCCTATCGCAGACAACAAGATAAAATTTTCGCGGCGAACGCCCGTTTACTTAAGAAATACATTCCCCCTGATTCTTCTTTTCATTGCCCAGTCAACCTGTGCCGGAACCAAATTCTAGAGTTATAACCCATACCTCAGTACCGGAAAGCCAACCCCTTTTTCAAACGACAAGCCCTACAACTATCTCTCTTCCCCCTCTTAGTTTCCGAGATTTGATGTCGTTAGAATTTTCCACGGTCGAGCAAGCGACCTGGAACAAGTCACACTCCTTAGTACTATACCACTCAAAGCCACTTTCCCCTACATTATTTTCTGACTTCGCTTCGGCTTCCCCTACGCTCCGTCTCGACGAGGGGGAGCTGCAATGAGTCTCTCACTTCGCCCCGCTTTCTGACCCGCTAGCACCGTCAACCCAAGATATTTTATTATCCCCTGCCGATCGTCGATCGACAGTCATTCACTCTCCTTTTCACGTGGACGTGTGTTACAACTCTAGACATTCTTTCCCGTTCCGGACTTTGTTGTTAACTAACTACCGTTAGTTAATGTGTTTAAGTGTGTTTTTAGTGAACCCGTTGCAGCCCAGAACATCATCCCCATTTTTCCCAGTCCCCAATTTACACTATATTTAGGATAAATTCCCCTCTTATGACAACATTCTGTTTTTCTTGCCAAAAAGCTATAAAGTAATACTGAGTCTAGCTAATGAAAATCGTGGCTACATCTTCAGATTTCTTCGGTTTGCGTATCAATGGGCACTAATTTGTGACCCAACTAATGATCCTGTCACAGAAACTAAAAACTGCAAATCCAACAAATTTGAAGCAATAAAAAATGTTGAGTAACCGTATCATTTGGTGTCGGTGTGCTCAATACATCTTGCACGTTATTGTCGAATAACAGAATAAATATGATATTATCATAGGGAATCCGTACATATGCAACATAATGTTTCCGATTTGGTATGCATGAAGTGCAACTGATCTCATCACTGAACTGTAGCGACTTATGCAAATAAGAAAAAACAGAAATATAGAGCCAAAAACTATATGAAATTACGTGATTCTGCACATTCCATCCCTTCTTGCCACGATACGATTATGTTTCAAGCAATCTGAAAATTGTAGGTGAGTGAATAATTCTTCATCATTAATATTTCTCGAACCATCTATTCAGCAGTGTTAGTATGTAGCAAGTGGGATCAGTAATGAAGTTTTTCCGATTCTGAAATAATACACTGCCACGGTTAAAGAGAAGTAGTAATTAGTACGGCTGTTGTGTGAGAGTGGAAGAGAGATTTTCTTATTCCGCTTGAACTTTCCCTACGCCTCATATACTCCTTGCTTTTAAAAATCACGAGATATGAACGAGGCATTAGAGAAATTTTTGAAATATGCTCGAAAGGGAAAAGTTTGGGAAGCTTTCGTTCACTTACATATTGATATGTAAAATAATTATGGTAGTGCTTGCGAATGTTAATGAAGCTTTCACTTAACATTTCTGCAAGTATTCTTCACGTGCAACTGAGTTTTATTAGAAACGCTCGAGAGGCTTTTGGAAGGTTCATATAAATTACTATATGTGTATTTTTGAGAATTAGAAACGTCAATAGGCTTGAACTCATCTCGGCACATGTAACACCTAGATCCGCAATGTTCATAAGTGAGTCTTTTACAAAAACCTAAATGATACTAAAATTTATTACGTAATAACACCGATATAACGGATATTCGTTTCTATAATCAAAACGATCATAAACAACGGGTACAAAAAAGTCCAGTTTTCATCATCAATCAGCAAATCAATGAAATGGGGTCTTGTAGACACCGGTTCAAAACGTGATATTTGCAGACGGGTTCAAAGACTCCATCGGATGTTGTCGAGTGATATAAAATAAAGCAAGATATTGTTAGGCTGTCATCTCCATTATTACAGTTTATCCAACCAATTTACTTAGTTATGTAAACACCGCTTGAAAATTAATAGCCAAAATTTAAATATTTGCAAACGTCAGTAAACATTTTGTCGGGCTTTTTAAATCCAAGCTGTTTGTTTGTAGAAAGGATAAAAAATTGTAGTACATTTTAAAGCCCTAACGCAAAAACATTCTTGGTAATGTTTGACTGTTTTTATAAAAATTCTTTCATTACTGGCCATTGAATAGTTTTTTCTCTGCGATTTGCAAATATTAGAATTGCATGGTGAAAGCATATAAACTGGGAATTTTTCCTTTCAAGTAGACTTTAGATTGCGGAATAGCAAAGCAAACATTCAGAGTTATTGAAAACTCAATATATTAATGCATCTATTTAGAAAAAGAGAATAAATGAAACATCCATGTCAACAAAATACACAAGCAGTTTCAACGGCTGACCGAGAAGCGGAGTGCTCGTCTGGGAAGCTGGAATGAAACTGGGATATATTTTCCCCATTCACCAAGACTACTCCAGTTTTCTGACGTTTCCGAGTCAAAACGAGGATCCCACCGAAAGTAAAATATTAAGCTAGAATATGAACGGATACTGGAGTTTTAAATTAGTTAAGTTAACAGCAATCCTACCCACTAGCTTCTTTGCATGCATGTTAATTTAATTATAGTTTTTACGTCTAAATCTTCCAACTATACAATATTAGGGTCAGTATTCCTGTGTCCGTATTATTATCACTAATTCGGTGATATTTCTATAATTTTAGGGAGAATTGAATTTTTAACTATAAAAGTCATAACAAGAATGCCACTGTTGTGCACTGATGCAAAATGAAAAATTGGATAGTTGTAAGCAACATTTGAGCAAATCAGAAATTGAATATGAAATTAAAAATAATTATATTTGCGTATGTTGATATCTTGTACTTATGATATAAAAAGTAAAAGTAAGAAATTCATGTGAAATCAAGAAGTTGTTCATACTTGCCCAAAGTTTGAAGATGCAATAAAAAGAAGCATTAAAGATTAGTAAATTCTGCTATCCTGCACACCGTTGTAAATTGAAGGATAAGTTTTTCTACTGCCTTTTAAGTCAGTTACATAGGTTGCTAAGGATCAAAAAGCAGTTTGTATTGCTTCAACAATCTTACTACTTGAAGTACTTCGTACTTTTTTTCATGGAGTTTGTCAAGAATCTACCAAAGCTACCACATTATTATTATACAAGTGATTTGTCTTCTACATGGAGAAGTTTGAGTATTCCGTATTAATAGAGTAATCAGTTTATCTAGTGTATTATTATTTTTAAATTATCAGACACGACAGGGTACTTAATGCTCAGAAAATCGTTCTGATATCGGGGTTTGGCATCATTTGCACACTAAAATTAAAGTTCATTAAAAAACGTGACCTGTTACACAACGCGCTAAATACAATGTCTGATAAATAAATTGAGACATATTGTCTTTCCCAACAATAAATTTACTAACCAAATTCTTAAACTTGTTGCAAAAAGCTGCACATAAAATTTGCACAAAGCTTCTGTCAAATCAACAAATAGAAAGCTACAAAGAAACATCCCAGTCGGCTTTAATTTTATATGCATGAGTTTTGGCAGCTAAGTAAACTGAGCGTGATAATAATGTAGAACGTTTGTTGTAACTGTTTTAAAGATATCAACAACTATTCCTCATGAAATTTTTCATTCGTTGTTTACACCTACACGTTGTTGTTTACAAAGGTTTTCAGCCCAGTGATCCAATGTTTGAACACGGTACTTTTACAATTTAATTTTGTTTTATATTAGTCTATTCCTGAAACGAAGAGCACACTGCTTGCGCAACTTCCTCGAACGTTTTCGTGAAACTACCGTCATTGAACGTCGCATGTCCTTTTCAGCTTCAGCTTGACTGTGTTACTGATCTGGATGAGTGGGTGGATTTAATTTAACCTTTAAGTACAAAATGAACTTTTGCACTAATTTTGTTTGCAATTTAATATTGCTTAAGTTTAGTGGCTTTTATTAAGTGAGAAGGAGTATCATCACGGTATGTGCTTTTTCTTTGTAGTGCCGTAATGCAGAAAGCAAGCTCACTTTAACTCGGACCAGTGGATGCTGGTAAAAATTACTTTTGCTACAAAACCAAAATATTACATATAGCCGATACAAGTAATCCAGCTGAAAAGTTCTAATCTATAGCACTCTAGCCTAAACAAACTGCTGAAAATTTAACTTGTAGACTGCTATGAACAAAACAGTGTCATGGGATTGCGGAGATGGGATGTAATTTTTCAAATTTTCAGACAGTATCTCTCCGGCTTTGTTCTCATTTGTATATGACTGAACCGATACTATTATATGCAATGAAGCCTTTCATCCTCTTCAATGCCCAGAATCTTCAAAGATTATTGCTGGTAATGGCGTGGATTGCAAGCATTACTTGCACTTTAAATGCATACATTTTTCTTTCCCGAACCAACTCAATTATTTATTTTCCGTGTGGAGAACCAACATGAACTCAACTGCAGCCAACGACGTGTTCCAACATGAGGAGTGGAGCTGGCTGTTATTTTGCCTAATTCAAATTTATCATTTATTGAGATTAACTCCAGAGAAAAAAGAAAAAGGGGAATTTGTCTCTGAGGAAAATGCAATGCATCAAGTTTTGGCATAAACCTTAATAGTAATTTTTTCTCCATAAATATGCAAAGGATATTCCAATTTCAAATGAAAAGCTAATTATTAGATATTAATAATAAAAGAGTTACATTTTAATTTCTAAATTGATGTCCTCTCATTGCTATTAAAAACACAGCGAATGATTATAACTCATTTTCCTACATTGAATTGAGCAGGTATTGGTTTGACATAGAAATTGTAAAGGATGTTGATCAACGCATTCAGAAACACTATTAATTTCCTGTATACAAACTTCTGCCTAAACCTTCTTGTTCACAAAGTGTTACATTTTTTCCAAAGGAAATGTTTCAGGCGTTAAAACCCATGGGAAAGGACTGATAAATATTTCGTGCTACACCAAACACATGGTCTTTAATATGTTCACTTAAAATTCTTGACACATGATTCATCACCACATGATTCGTGAATCACCTTAGTTTCAGAAAGTTTATTATTCGCATAAAATATTGTATCCCATTTATCTAATTCGGTAAGCATTAAATGCATCGAGATGGCCGACCAATGGCAAGTCAAACATTTCTAAATGAGCATTTTTATATTAAGTTTCATGGTAACATTGACATAATTGCAATATTCATAGAGCTCTATTACAGGACTCCGACAGACGCTAATTATTAGAAAAGTTAGATATAAGTCAAAATATTTTTAAGCAAGGGATGGGTATTAAGAAAGTTTGCGTTAATGAACCCCGCCCGACTGCAATACATAAGCTATCGGCGTGATGCTGAAGTCTTTGAGAGCGTACATATACATATACTTGCGTTATTCCCTTGTAATGCCCAAAAAAGCATTTGAAATTTTTATGCTGTCATGGCCAAAAATTTGACAGTTATCTAAGTTTAATCTGATGCCCGCTAATTCGTGCGATACCCCACCTAAAAGATAAGCCTCTGAGTTTTTTGCCTTGTTTAGTGTCAAGAAAGAGTCTTTTGGAGAAATAATTCCGTAGGGGTGGTAGATTGATTCATCATAAGATCAAAAGAGAAAAAAATCTGAATTTCATGCCGGAGAATATGAACCCGTAATGAGCTCTTGAGAATTGTGCGGATGTTTTGCATAATGCCTTTTCTATGAGAGATTTTTCAAGATTTGATTGACTTTTGTGTAGCCTGGCTGAAAATCTGGGTTTCCGATCTATGAAACCTTGTACGTTTAAATGCATCAAAATATCCACGCATCAAGCATCTACCCCACGTATTCAGGTTGTGTGGGTATTCGGTATCATCACTTCTGTTAAAGAGGATCGAGGGAAAGTGTTGAAAGCAGATATGCATTTTTATTTACTGAAACGTGCCACAAAAATTTGGGTAAACAACAAAGCTGTCACATGAAATAAATACAAGAAAGGTTTTCTAAGAAGAGAAACGCATGCAAATAATAGTCTGGAATGCTCCACAAAATTTCCGAGGAGGTTGAATATAGTTATCTCATTCCAAATTAAATCAAGCTCATTGCTTGTTGTTAACGTAGCTTTCGTATTGAGAAGACTTCAACTTTCAACCCTTATTTGTCTTTGATTGTTTTGGGTAGACTTCTTATAGGTCTCAACATGCAAACCCAAGAAATTGCAATTATTTTCCTAGATCACAACACAGAGTTAATTATATGACATACATACAAGCGTTATACGTTGGGCTTTAAATGGAAAAAATGTTATTATTCCACTTAAAAAATGAATCATAACAAAAATCCAATCAATTTATTGCGGTTTACGAAACCAATAAACGTTTTTTTACAAAACAAATTTACTGTTTTTGTTGGAGTGATTTCAATAGCTTTCTTACCCAATTTTAAGGTTTTTTACTGCGTCATGTTATTTTACTATCTATTTCAATGCAGTTATGCACAAAGAATGGTTTTTATATAATATTACTATTAACTATATTATTATATATTGTTAATATTACGATTAACTCCTGTTTTCCCGATGGGTAGAGTATTGCTCATTGTCTTTTTATTACCAACTTGTTGTTCCTCGTTAACGTACACACTTGATCAGGCATCCAATTTGCAATGGGTTTCGGCGAAGCTTACTTTAACACGCAAATTGTTTTCCAGCAATATTTGACTGCCATTTTACTATGATTTGTAACCAGGCGAATCGCTGCCAATCCAAAGCTTTAAAACACCAGCCCGAATGCCAGTATGGCAAACACCCAAGTGGGAATGTGTTATAGGAGTCATTTATTCTTTATATCAATGTTGTAGAATCGTTCAAGAATTTCAAAACAGCAGTTCACTAAATCCGGAGAAAGCATTCATATACTTTACAATGTTTGCTTTGTCCGTACTAGCTTTGGTTACTATTTACACAATGGAAAGGAACCAGAGTGCCTTGCTTTTGTATCAGAAATTTTCCGTATTGGTAAAGTAGAGCATCTAGGGTGGCCAATTCTTGCCGACTTCCTGATACTCAAACTGACAGGTTACGGTTATATTGTAATACTGATTTAGCAATTGTATTGGGCTCTCTATCCACTACTGAGGTCTCAAGATCCGATAAACATTGAGCTAGAAGAAGTTCTTCCAGAAATACCAGACGGATGCTTGCATCATTTTGTATGGAATTTTAATGTTCTTTAGTGGAATTACAGTTGCCCTAGCTTTATTGATTTCAGTAGCGTCTTGCCACATTCTTGAAAAGTTGACAGGGTTAAACCTGTGGAATAGCGTTGGAAATCGTCGAAGAGTAGTTCAACGCATAGTAAGATTGAATGGTTCGTTCAAACGCTTGTATATTATGTATTTATTAACGCAGCTTTAGCTAGTTTATAGGAATGTAGGGGAGAACGGGGGAGTGCGGTTCCGTCCGAGCAAGCAGTTATACAGTATATGCTTATGCATAAGCGTAGCTACGATAGCATCTGACGGATTAGACAGGAATTGCTTACAAACTGCGTTCCCTACATTTTAATAGAATTTATTTTATTTGAACGCTCATTTAAATTGAAACGCAAGAAGCTCTGCACATCAAAAAAGTCCTTGTAAAGACAAGAATTCCTGGCGGTCTACAAATTCATCGGTTTCAATCTAGTTTGCGCCGCCACAAACAGCTCTGTCTTTTGGTCAAGGCTGCCAATAAAAATTTGGAGATTTTGATACCAACAATGGCTTTAGCGGGAATGCTCATCTGTACTATTTTCAACTACACACTGCTTGCTATGCATCACAATCCTATGTTTCGAATATTTGTAGCAGCAGTGATCTTGTTTCTTATTGTTATTAATATGTTTATCTTTTTTTCTCCAAACATGCCTCATTAATATTAATCGATAGTAATGAGACTATTCACTTCTGGAAGGGAAAAGCAATTGGGAAACGTGAGAGAAGGTATGTTAAAAGCATGCACCACTTTGGAATCACATTGGGGCCCTATTTCTATGTAAAAGGGAAACAGCCTTGGAAATGAATGATATCATACTGGACGCCACCATTACCTTGATGCTGGGGGCAGCTGATGTGCATTATTCTGAAAAGTGTCTGTTGCTAGAAGTTTGCATATAGAGATAGAGAGAGATACGCAATGTGAATATTAAAAATATTTGGTATCGAGTCATCTGTACACGATAATTTTAAACTGTTATTTTGTCTAGTAACAGTCTAAAAGCGCACTTAAGCCATACAACTGTACAAGATCACAAACTTACGTAAAACTTGAAAATTAATTTTTAAGTTATAGCTAGATTTTTGCACGAGCTATCTCCAATATTGACTGCAAATATGGGTTTTAAAATTCGTAACACTTATCTGCAAACTTTATAACCATTTTTAATTCCATGTACATACAAATATATGAATCAGCTTCACTAGTTTATGATTTGGGAGCAATAAATTTAATTTGTTCGACATTTTGTTGAGTAATGAAGTATACCGTAATGCCTCCACACATCTAACGAAAAAAACTAGAAAGTATCGTTGCGGAGAAAAATTATATGCTTTCTACAATCAGCTTAATAACTTCATTAAAAGCAATCTGTTGTGCTCATATGTTTTAATAACAACTGTACATTAGAAACTAGTAATAAATACGGTCTTATTTAACCTTAAATTACTGTATGAATGCTTTTCTGTCAAATTCAACCAAATAGCTCATGGAATATTCCTTCGTCAACCCTGCATAATCAAATTAGAGACTTATTTCCTATCCATTTTCATGAACGTTGCTAAAAAGTTGGGATTGCCCAATAACATACCATTTTCATGGGGAAATTATCCTTGACCATAAAATTTCTAGTTCCTTCTTCATAACTCCATTGATTCTAGCAATTTAAGGATGAGTTTTGTAGTTCCAGTAATAAACAACTATAACTTTTGAAATTAAATTAGGGATTGATAGTAATGAGCAATTTAAAATGAAACGTCAATATAAATTGAACTTCTGCACTTATATGGGGGTTTAAAATGAAAATTTAGTTTAAATTAGAGGTTTACTGTAAAACGGTTTTTTAAATTGAAGTTCCATTTCAGTTTAGTATATCTAGCTAAATTTGCGCTATTGAACTGAAAGTTGTCCCGATCTGCATGAGTTGCCAAATCAAAACTACCGACTTTAATAGAAAAAAAGTTAATTGGACGGTTTTGCGGCATTTGCCCATACCATCTTTATTGTCAACTTTGCAAAATAGCATCGGGATTATAACAAAAGTCTGAACCTTAAACTTGAGGCCATTAAGGTGGGCAATGGCTCGCAGGAAGGGGGTGTGTATGGCGAGGAATAAACTCCAACTCGATATGCAACATGATAATTAAGAAAACGCTGTTTATTATGTTGGAGAAAAAACTCGTACGCGCGCAAGCTAGGAATGTGAACCTGAGCTCACATTCGTCCACCGCATCTTACCACAGCGTGCTTGCGCAGGCTTACGCGCAGCTGCGCCATGCCTCCTTTTTTTTAAAGTTAAT
>LJIJ01002586.1:0-25459 GCA_001718145.1 Orchesella cincta
TTCTGTAGCTACTTCTACTCTAACCAACGAGAAATGAAGACGAATGAGGTTCGTAAGCAAGTCCCTGGAGATTTTCCGTTTGTGAGAAAACAACGTTTCTTCAAAGAAAAGTGGTGTATTTCTCCCAGTCAAAGGACACGAATTCCTGCTACAGTTTTGAGTATCTTGTCTGCATTTAGGTGGTAATACTTTTCAGGTAAATTGAGAATCAAGAATCAAGTGCGAACAAAAATGACTGACTAGAGGGGAAATCTCCTTCAAATTTTCTAGAAATTTGATAAATGATTTACACAAATAGCAAAGAGATCGCTTCCAAAAAGCCGATGATGAATGTTACAATTTAACCCCTGAATAAGCGAAAAATGCATGTTGATATCGCATATCGTGTTATTCACTTATTCAATTCAAAAATTTGCAAATACGTTGGTAGGCATATCTGGCTGGTTACATTCCAACCTAAGGCGCAGTTTCATTTTCTCAGAATGCTTTTTCCCATCCTTTTCCCATGAAGTCCAAGAGATTTTGTACAGTCATTCCTCCCAAATTTATAGGAAACTCGTGGAATGTAAACTGTCATTCAAAAGATAGATTCAACGGTGAAAGTATGTTGATTTGATAATATTATAAGGAAAGGAACGCTACAAATGCTAGAGCAGACCGAATTAAAGTTTGATCCCAAACCCAGCCTATAAATGTTTGGGTTAAAAATGAGAAGAATTTTCACCAACGGCATTCGCTCATGGGAAGATTTTGGCAGGCGGGTAGCACTCTCCTCTACTTCTGCTGGCTAAAGGTACGGTTGTAGCTCATACAGGAGCTGCATCCCAGTTATCGCTTGCAATCTATAGTGAGAAGTTTTTTTTGTAGCTGTCGGCAAGAAAACTGTTCTGCTCTACTACGTTTATGTAAAAATGAGATGAAGCCAATGTTGAGAATGGGGGCTTTGTTGAGCTAACAGGAAAAGTTGGTGATATCTCTCATTTTTTTTGCTCAGGGGAAAGTTTTTAACGTGAAAAACTTGCTTACTTTTCCGGTGTGTCACTCCACTCCCACGTTAATAATTTTCTGCATGCTAAATACCCATAAAATATCTTCCAAGTGGCAGAGTTGAGTTTCGTAAGCAAGAATAAGTAGTGTATCAAATGTTTGTTGCATAATAAGGTAATAGAATAATATCTAGAGTGTACTTGTGATGACCTAACAAAACACACATTTTCACAGAGTGTTACGTTGTAGCTCGTATATATAAGAAAGCATTTATTTAGTTTATTTTCACAGTATTATGTTTGCAAATGAAAACTCGTCGCAACAAAACGGTGTTTGCTTACACTTCACCAGCCTACTTGATTTCTAAGGATTTTGCTCCACTACAAACGATAACACGAGCCAGAGTTTCAACGGTATGTGAAATTTTGAGAAAGTTACTTTACAGGTTTCTTTCAGTATTGATATTTTAGCATGAAAATTCCTTTATTGCTTTCGAATCTCAATTTACTGTTTATAAATGGTTATGAAATGGGTTTTTTTGGCATATAAAAAGTTAAATCAAACACATTTACAAAAGATTTGATTGATCGTATTGTAAAGGCACAGCATTGGAAGTAAGACATCAAGTTTTAGGTGTCCTGAACGTCATTGTGCTTAACTGTCGCGCATTCATATGCAAAATTCGCTACGCAAAATATTAGAGAGAAAAGAAAGACGGTTCAACTTACGTGCTAGACAAGTATGCCGTCGGTAGGCGCTACATAGCCATCTTCACATGAGCAGACTCCATTGATGCATCCACTTGTAGGCACTTTAATGGCACATTGGGCATCCGGTCTTGCATTCAAATCCCAGCAGGGTTCCTGCAACCAGTCATTAAAAAATAGTACAACTGTCCGCGCATGCCCAAGTGAATCCATATGGCGCTGCTGAGTCTTTTTTCTGAGCACGGCTTCAATGAGATCAGCAACTCCGCGTTTTCAGAGTTAGTTCTTAATTTGGTAACAAGCACTTAACAGTCAAGTTATTATGAGCTTTCACGCCGAAATGTTGGTATTAAAATTTTACACCTTCATAAAGGAACGGCAAACGATGTAAAATAAATGAAAATTAATTCAACAAAGTGGGAATGAAGGTCGGTGAATGGGAATTAGACGCGTTTTAAGTGGAACATTCGCATTTGTGATTCCGAGTTGAGTATCATGTTTCACAAAAATGGCAAAGGTTTTCAACACTCAATGCCTTTCAATGACATAACCGTATAATATGGAATTCGACCTCGACTCAAAGGGTTATTTCAAAATAAATCTGATTATTCCCCTACATTTCATAGTGGGTGGGTTATTTTATTCCACCCACCACAGCATGTGTAAACCCTAACCCTACAGGGAGACACAATATTTTGTTTGGTTGTGACAGAAAGTTGAAATGCTTTGTTTTAAAAGACCTTTCCGTTTCGGACTGTTGTTGTACCAATTCGGGGAAACTAATAATCGGGTGAAAGCCTGCAGTACTTTTGGTTAAAAGCACAAAAGTAAACAAAAACTTGATCGTGGTGTGCAAAAACCCTGGTTTAAATATATAGTAAAAGTCGGTATGATTTTAATAAGTAAATAAGCTTTGATAAATATCCCATTTCTGAGCTTGGAATTAAACCTGTTTCAATGCTATATTATTATGCCTATAATCTTGACCTTGGCATTTGATAAAATTGCACAAAATGAAATTCTATTTAAAATAAATTTAAATTATTTACTTAATGACATTTTACTGTACCTTGCAAACAAGTCGTAGCATTATATTCAATGGAGTACGGCCGGCAAACACATACGTTGTACGTTTCATCACACTGGACAACTCAGCCAAACAGTCAGAGTTTTTTTGACAAGGCTCTCGAAGGTTACCACAAAGACAGTTCGAGATCATCAGCATCACGACTCCAATTGAGAGGAGACTCTTTGTCGACATCATTTTCCTATACACGTCAATTATAATATCATGTCAAACAAAGAATGTACACCTGAATGACTCTGGAAAAAGTAGGAAATATGTGTAGGTATGGAAAATCAAAGGAAAAATAACACGGAGTTGCTTTTATGAATGACACTTCAAAAATACACAAAGGACCGAAATAGTTGTTTACTTACTAACTACTTAAATTTCAACTTGTTTTGACACTCAATACATACACCATTATGAGAAAACTTTTAATTGTTCGTAGTAGTATTATTAAATCATAATGAACTTCAAATGAAAAGGAATTATATGTTCTTAGTAAGTAGATATTCACGTGGTGTTGTTGTTTGTATGCACGAATGTAAGCCTTTTATATTTTGAAAGCAAGAGTCTATGAAGCGTGCAAGGGAGATACGCTATTTGCTCTCAAAGCTTTATTTTTCGCCCACTCAACCATCCCAAGTCACTTTGACTGATGGATCTGATGAAAAATAAATGTCCTTCATAATAAAAGACTCTGTAACTTCAATTCATCTTCATTACCAGTAACTAAAGAGCAAACAGTGTTTGAAAGGCATTATTTTTAAGAGTGCAATAAATATAGAAGACTATCATTACTTCCAGATCGTGTACTCCGGGCGGAGATAATGAAACCATGTAATTTTCAAATCTGTGACAGTGATACTGATTGAAAGAGAAAAATTAAAAAGGGTCAAAAACAAAAGTTTTTTATTCTTTGGACTGACAACTAAAAATATAGTGGTATATAGATACATTCCATATAAACGAATATATTTCTATTTCTAGCAAATTTTCAATTTCGAATCAAAGCTCCAAAGCTTTATTATAAATTTGAGAGAGTTTGGTTGTTAGTTGTTATATGATATTCAATTTACGTCAGGTAAGGATGGTCTCCTCCAATATCATTCGTAATCAGTTTAGCATTGAAACTTTGAAAGTTCGTTGTATTATTTTATTGCAGTTCTTCCCACTTATTTTTAGAGATTGGGAGAACAAAAGTTTCGCTCGAGTTAACTTGGAACTCTCAAAGGGGTTTGAACTTCTAGTTATTTTGTGATATATATCCAACGTAAACCCATTGGGACAACGTATGTATTTCAAGGACGCTAATACCTTCTCATCTTTAACAACAAAAAGATTAAATTTCAGGAGCAACTCTCCCAAATGCCCGATATATATCCCTTTGCTTTTTCTACTGAATGCAACTATAACCATTGTGTAGTAGAGACTCGAAGAAAAATCAAATATAAAAGAATTAGCCCAAATTCCACAAAACGTTTCATCCTTAAACAGTATGGATTGTGATTGTTGTGAGTTTATAGCCTTGTATGTATACAACAAAGTAAACACATTTTATATGTTTAGGGGACTTTTCCGTAGACTCGCACTCATCCTCAATCTTTCTCCACCTTTTTATGTGTTATTTTCGTGACAGGAAATTACGATCACGACTCGAGAACGAGCGTTTGACTTTATACGGAACAACGTGTCCAATGAACTGATTGTGAGCAATGGGGGAAAGGTGGACGCAATCACAAAGGTTCAGGCAAAGAAAAGGATGCTCCGACAGCATATAATCTTTTTTATAAAGGATGTTGTAATTCTGCGAATAATAGCATCGTAAATTTTTATATAATATATAAATGCCGCATCACCTTCTGAAAAAAAAGTGTCCTCCTCAAGATTATAGTTGGGGCACTTATGTACACAAAAATATAACTCCAAAGTGTGGTAACAACGTGCTGAGCAAACTTCTCCTGGGATTTAGTGCTCCTGTTGGCGTGAAAAATGTGCCCAAATCAATGTATGTAATGATCTGTTCCGAACATGCATGCAGAAGTCATTTAAAGCTGGGAAGAGAAGGAGCCAACGAGCAGAAATCCAGCTAGAGAAATTCTGAGAACGTATCCAGCTACTGAAGCAGAACAAAGACGGGTCACACTCAAACTATGTTTTTATATAACAAAAAGGGAACAGAAGTTGTGGAGCCAACAAAGTTAGTAAGAATGGCAAGTGTGCACGTTACATTATTCACTTTTTTACTCTTGCTTTCTCTCCTTTCCCCAGTGGCACAGAGGGATAACGCTCACTTCACTTCTAAACTATAATATTGGTTACAAAAGAGACAAAAACCCACGACAGCTGCATGAATGGACGGGGGATTTCGTGTAGAGATAGCAGTTTTCCCTTATACCTCAAAAAGTTGTGTCATAAATGGTGCATCACGAAAAAGAGATATACAGACTCTTTCCTCTTATCAGGTGGCACTGACAGTTTTACTATTTGGCCTCTTCAAGGTTCACGGATGTTCATCATTTTTCTTTTCCTTCCTTTATGTCCTGGCTCTACCAACATGATTTTAGCTAAAAAGTAAACACAAAAATGTGTGTGGATGGTGTCACCTGGTATTCCCTGATGGGTGGCAAAGAATCAAAACAAGAAAGATTACACACTGATCTCCTAGTATATCTCAGGTTCGGCTATTGTGGCGCTGTCACTTCCACTGGGATTAAATCTGTTATAGTAAATTGTAATGATGATAATGCAAGAAGTCATACTCCGCATCGAGACAAAGACCACTATAACTGCCAACTGCAGACCAACTCCCTAACAACGCAACAGATATAGCTGACAAGTTAGGAGCAGAAATGTGGGCTCATAATTGCTGTCTCAATTCTCATTGTTGAGTAAGCATCCTTCAAGGGAAGAGTAGTTAAGCCGGTATGATACTAGTATGGACTGAGGAGGGCGCTTATGTAAAGATTTCCTCGTTGAAGATTGAATGAATGAAACAAGTTGCAGCACTTGAGCTTTGCATAATGTACTTACTTACGTTATGTAATCAACATTGCTGATGATTTTGGATTGCTGCTACATACGACCACAACTTAATCCGCGGCTCAACGTGTGATTTTTGCTGGTCGGAACTTAGTTTGTGTGAAGCAGGATGCTTACAAAATACATGGTTTGTAAACATGCGAAAGACATGCTGGGATAAAAAAAAGTTTGTTCTTATGTTTGGTATTTTGAGTTTTCTCAACAAGTTGCGTGTGTCGGCTCCATATAACACGGGGAAACTTGCACTTGAGTGATCCCGACTTGAATGCAACCGATCCATCTACAAGTCTTCTGAAGGAGACAAATTAAACGCGATAAAATTCCTTTCGCCGGTGTAATATTGCCTCTCACGTACATTGTAGAGCGGTAGGTTTGTTGGTGAACCTGTCTTCTAACCAAACTGTTATTCGCGATTTTGCAATTAGCATTTCGCATCTGAGCTGACACACAGCAAGAGTCTAAACCAAAACCAAGGGCTACTACCGCGCTAACATCGCTCTGCATACTGAGTCCCTGTTGTGGTCTGGTCATCATCGCCAAGCCAAAGTGGTTGTGTTGTGAGGAAGGTTGTCCATATCATTTATATTGTTATATAGGGATGATGCTATATAGCTATTCATCTTGTCAAACTCATCTTATTTATCTTCATTTCGCTCATATTATAATCTCTGTTTTGTGTTGTGGCGTAGGAGAACACGTAGGCTCACAGAGCAACATCATTAATAACAAAGAATTTTTCATAAACCTCGGCTCATAATAATAATTGGAAGGTCTAGGAAAAGGCTCTCACAGCAGCATAATGAGCAACGAACGAACGAACGTGTCCTTACCGTTCCGCTTCTTCTTTTTATTTTCAGGAAAAAAAATCCCAAAGCTCATTCAGCGTCGAAATAATGCGATTTGTACGAGCAAAAACCAAAAGAAGATGAGAAATGAAGAGAGATGTTATAGAATAATGACCGCCTTTGTTGACATAACTTGCCTGACTTACAAAGTCATAGAGGTGTGCCATTATTTTGAGATAAATTCCATTTTCCATTGATGGAAATGGGCGACTTGGGTATTGCACAATGTTGCATCAAGACAGGTCGATAATACATATTTTTTTTGCCCACAGTTCTGTTATAGCCATCTTCCTCCCTGAAAATGATGATGAAGGAGGCAAGGGTGTGAGTGAACAATGAGGTGCATTGAAATTTGAATGAAGTTATATTTTTCGGCTGAAGGTAAAAATCAACTATTGAAAACTGACAACAATACAATGGCATTGGATGCACCGACCTGAGAAATAATGATGATGATCATGATGGCTTCAAAGAATATTATAAAATAAATGTTTTTTCGCACAGCAAAAAAAATCAAGATGATGGTGATGAAGATAAATCTACTCTTTCATATATAATGACCAAATGGCATGCATAGATACTACAATGCAATACAAACATGTATGTTCGTGTTATTGTTAAGATTTCGGGATGCTGATGATGATGTGCAGTTGATTTGCAAACGTCGTTCGTTCCGTTCCTGCTGATTGCGGTTTTAGTTGAACTCAATACAAGTTTTTGCTTGCTAGTTTTCATGTTGTTAGTTTTCTCATTGACAAAGGATGCTACTTGTTGCTGCTGCTGCAAATATCGGATTATCGTGATTAGCTACTGCATTAAAAATTACAAGGTTAGTTGGGCCTGTGCCACAGTACGACGCAGCATGTCCAACCGAGAAAAACTGTACAGTTGTCTCTATTTGCTGGTGTGTTGAAGGAACTAATCAAATTAAAGTGGAAATCACACTACACCTTTTTAACGGTCGTCTATATACATATGGCTAACAAAGTCCGATGTCATTTTGCTATATGTAGTTTGTGAACTCATCATAATTTTTTTTACTATTTTCACATTCGTGGGAATTTTCAGCACCGTTTGTTTACCGCACTGTTAACCTCGCTTTGACGGAACATCTGTGAAAAATGGGGATCGGGATAAGAAAACAGTGATAAAACATTTTTTTATTTTCTCATGTCTATTGCAGCATGACAGGCTGACATAAATTACACACAAAGCTTGCTTTAACATACATATTGCAGTACGCATTTTCAGTTGGCAAAACGCATCATGTCTTATTTTTGACAGTAGATTGAAAAGATATAGGAAGTATAAAGTGGGTCTAAATGTTTGCCTCTTGTATATATTAAAAACATGCAAATGTAAGCCCTGATCATGAAAAATTGCAGATGTCATTTGCAAAACACCAGCATCCACCTTGACTTATGTGAAGTGTAGCTCATTTCCCCCAGAACTACCCACGCCCTTTCACATTCCCAATGATTCTAATGAATTTTACAAGAGATTAAATCCCATCAAGCTTTGTAGATCAAGTGGATAGCTTGTCACTTTTTGACTCCAAACGCTGCTTACTAACACACGTGGAACTAACATCCCTTTTTAAAATCTGGCATTTCAATAGGATAAATGGCGATTTCACAGAACCTACGTTAAACTGACAAATGATATTATGCATATTATGATATAACATTTCACAATTCGTTCTGAGTGAAGCTTTAACCATTTGAAAATGAACAAACAAACAACGGCCTAGATTCTTTTATCCGAGGACCAAACAAACGTCATCATTTCGCAATACTTTATGATCAAATAGATTTTTATGCAAGTACAAGTAGTCATGCAAATGTTGAATAGAAGAATGTTGAGTATGCCAACAACATCATACTTTGGCATTTCTGTGATAAATATAATTACTGATTACATTACATCTGTCTCAATTTGGTGATGGGCGTGAGTTGAGCGCACGGTAGGTAATAATGAGTTCCTTTCCTTTTGATTCATTTATTGTCCGCACCTTGCCATCCGGCAAAACTGTAATTTGACGAGTGTCATCGTCGTCATACTGCGTAAGTGCCTACTTGTAAATTGAGTCCTTGGAGCGTAAACGTATGGCAACATCCACAAATTGGGACTACTCTAGAATTGACAAGAACTGTACTCTATTTATTCATCCGATTATTAATCAGGGAAGATGTGAATGGTCTGGAGGATAAAAAAAAGGTATGTCCAGCAAGAATAATGATCAAACAGTTCTGGTAACTAAAGTACGCGCATCATTCATGAAGCACAGTACGTTTCAAGGCATGTAATTAATTACAAAAAGTGAAGCTTAGCTACATTCAGAATCAGTGTAATCGAGAATTTCTCATGTAACATATTTTTACACTGGAAGAGTCTACATTTCTCCGAGTAAAATAATAAACACAATGTTTAAAAGAGTATGTATTTCGAGTTCGCATAAGCACTCCCGTTTTGCAAAAGGTCAGAAATACTTTTATAGTGCTTAAGAACCGCAGATGTTTCATCATTCGGCATGAGGTTCCGAATAATTGCTGCTTTGACCAACTTGAAAACCCGTGTTTTTCAAAGAAATGTATTGCTAGGTATACCTTCCACCAAAGTTTGAAATATGTGGTTACTCTACTATGAAAATACCAAATATCCCAGACTTTGCGCATAAAAAGACAATTACTCTGCTACATTTAGTGTGAAACAAGTGGATACTTAAAGTAATTAAATAGCGAAAAGCGAGACGGCCAAAACCAAGCCGTCAATGTCTATGGATGTCGGCGAATGACGACCACAGGTGACTTATGTAATGTGACAACAACCATTCTGTTTGGCATGCCATACCAATGCCAAGCCACGTAATATTAAACCTGAACTATCATGAACTTGAGTTGAGATGAAACATGTGCTGCAAACAACATGCAACAAAGAGAATTCATCGCAAAAAAGCTGCAGACGAGGTCTCAACACAAACCACGAAACGTGCTACCAGAATACACAACCCAACTTCATTTTCATTCGGGCAAAGGATAACAGGAATATTGTAGAATTCCATTTCGTCAGCTCATGCATGTTTAAACTACATTTAAAATACAGTTGCACGTTTACAGGATCCCGATAACCCACTGTTTCAACTTCAACTGCATCATTCACGATATTATGCTTGGTTCAAGGTTGATTAGGCGATTGGGATGCTGATTTATTTACTAGTGGTAGTGGTGTCTTCGCTTGAGTTTCTTTCTTGATAAAGATGAATTGCAAACAGAAATGACAGGGTTTTTGATACGAAGCTTTTCTTGAGCCGAATTGTAGTTTGCAAAGAGTTATATGTGAATGTAGCCATCACGTTTCTGCCACTTCTCATCATCATGAAAAATGGAAACCTCATTCGTTATATTCTAGTCAATCGCCAATCTCCACCCCTTTTCGGGTTCCCCAACAAAGAACGGATCTCGATAGTATTGGCTCCACAACACATGCTAATTATTAGTTAACTGTATTCCCTACGAAATGCATTGCTGCCATTGTGGTTCGCGAGTAAGAGGAGAAGACCTCGCGTGCAACTTGTTATTTTAAAAGATAATCAGTCTGTAATTTGCTGAATACGGTTCAAGCCTAATGATCCCATTCCTGGTAGCGCAGACGTTCACAGTTTCATTCAGCTTCAGTTTTTTGCCACGACCAGGTTTCACAGACCTTCCGTCATCCATGTCCGTGATAGAGTGTCAAAATACGCAGGATGCAATACCCCCGGTTCATTTATTGTATGAGACTTTTCGTTATATCCAACAAGAATACACATTTTCATCTTTGAGGAAATTACCATGAACTTTTGTATGTGTGTATTACTAATTTTATTGGTTGTTGAGACAGTTTTAATGTAAATGTTATGTCATAAAGCGGCATTAATATCACAAACAAGAATATCCGGGGAATTATACAGTTGAATAAAATGCAAGTTTTCCGTTGAATTTTTGCATCCCACACGCGGTCACCAGTACGAACAAAGATTGTATCTTTAATTATTACACTCTGAAATTTTAAAAGGAATTTTGAAAGGATGCAGCTACAAGTGTAATTTGACATGTGTAATAAATGTTATCAGTCAGGAGTTTTGCGGGATTGTTTGTTTTACAGGAATTATCAGAACCATCATTCCCATCCCATAAAGCACATGTTGACATAAAGAAAATTTGTTGGCTTGTCATTCATATTGAATGTAATTTTGCTTCACTATAATTGCACACCACCATTGAAACGGATACTCATTTGGTAGAAGTAATTACTATCCATCAAACACAAATTAGTTGTCTTTGTTTATATGTGACAAAACAACCTGGGAATCAAACTGTACATTGATACACAGTTGTAGAAAATAGGTACGAGCAATATTATGTAAATGTAGCTTGAAAGATCTGAAATTAGTATATAACATCGATCCATTTAAAAAGGTATTATATTGCAGTCATTTTATCTTTTCATGGCTCGCTTTTGAAAACTCCGTTAGATGATTTGACTATGCATTTTTCTGTAATAAAAGATATTACAATTACCGGTTGGCCCATTGAGAAGCATCATTTTGAAATTGTGCTTCCTTCTCGCCGTCAGTCAAGGTATGTACCTAATTGCATAGAAAGACACAGTGAACTTTTTCCTGCAGAAAGACCTCAAAGACCTAATAGGGGTGGTTCTTACTGCCCGATATTATTATTAAAGGAAATAAAACCAGTTGGGCAAGTTCCATGATTCGTAAAACATTTTTTTTCTCAAAGCACACATATTTTTTATAGGACCTCAACCAGCATGTTGAAGAAATCCCGTCATAATCCTGTCATTCAATGTCTGTTGCATCTATTCATGAAATGTCTACGCTTTGTGTACGATAAATTACTGATCTCAAATTAAAATTAAATTCGCATTCTTGCTATGTAACATTCATGTCGTCGTTTCAAAAACAGTATGGTATTTTCTTCTTGGAGGTTGCAAGCCCACAAGATTTCATTTGTTATAGGACAATTTCTTTTCTCCTCACTCAATTACTTGAAAGGTCGCCTACTTTAGGGACACTAGCTTGGCAGAAACTGGAAGCTGTATAGAGGTTGCTTGAAAACAAAGGATGAAACCGAAGCTTGAACTTTCTTGCCACATTGAGAATGTGACATTGTGATTTACGCTTTTATACATCTGTTTCACTGCTCTCATGAGAACAATGTTCCTTCTTGGTGGTAATCTAATAAAATAAACTAGGTAGTTGGAAACGCAATTGAAAAGCATTCCGAAAATTCCAACGATGTTGTGTGACTTGAATTGTACATCTTATTTGAAAACAGCGTGTTGGAAATGTTTGTTTTCACAAGGTTCGCATTATTGTCATTCTAAGCAAATTTGCTTCATAATATAGAAAATGCATTATAGTTTATTACGTTTGTAGTTTTTACGCTTGCTTTGGTCGCATTTTATAAGGTTTGAATGTGTGTTAAGAAATAAAATGAGCTAGGAGGAAAGTACTGAATACAATAAGTTAAACTGATATACATATGGCATTCAACATTTCGTTTGAATGTTGTAGAAACTAATGATATTGGCGAAAGTAGCAACAGTTTACTATTACTGGGAACTGGTGTCTACTCTGTTTGCTCGTGTGAACATACATGCATGTTGTCATAATTGTGCTGTTGTTATTTATAAGAAATTAGTAAAGAAACGAAACATCAAGGACGGAAGTTATTGTCGCCGTTGTTGAAGGTCATTATGCTCCTACAATGAAGTTTAAAGTAGGCACACTTTGGAAATTCTACAAAAATCCTTCGTGGCCTGTATTTCTCAGGATTTCAAAACGCTTTCATCTTCAAATCGTTTCATGAAACACGGATTTACCTTGGTTGTACTCAATCATTCATTCATTAACTGAAATTAACAGTTGTTTTTTGTCATATGAAGAAATATGAATATGGATTTTGCTGCTGTTATGTGTGAGAGTAACAGCCCACCTTGACACAAATATCCTGATCAATTTAGCCTCACTGTAGCGTTCAAACGAAGTGAGTAAATTTATATTCTCTCACTGATGAAATGTTGATGTCTAGGTCAATGGCTAATCAAACAGTCTTGAAATAACATTTTACGTTGGTAAAATAGCAAAAAAAATATCGATCAAAGGAATCAACAGAAAAAAACTGTCTAGAGGAAGTCGCGTGCACTTCTTCAGTATAGCAAATAGCAATTAAAAATGTTGATACTGTGAAAGCCATTCTCCAGGGGGAAAGTCTTCCTGGTACTTTTCTACATCCAGTATATGTGTTTAATGAATGCCAGGCAATAGCAATGTCATTTTGCTTCAAATAACTTCAGTAACCTTCGTAAGCGTTTGCTCAAGTTACAATTTTGACGAAATATCTTGAAATCGTTGAGTTGTTCCGGCATTTCTTTTTAAACTAGACCTCATATTCATTCCAGTTACCAGAAAGTAAACTTCCGCGTAACGATGAGTAATATACCACAGATGAAGATACCGCTGCAGGTTACTTTGAAGCAAACTGCAAAGCACAAGAGATATCATTACTAGAAACGCAAGCGGTCTGAATTGTAGCCATCTCATAAAATTCAGAAAGATGTATTAAGTGACATACTTTTTGTTCCATGTCTCTAAAAGTAAAATGTTATATGAGTTCTGATTATCCCTATGAAATGATTAGTTACCTGTGCCGTCAGCAGGGCAAAGCAAATGTCATTATTGTAGAAATGATTAAAGATAAACATGACCAACCATGATGAATCATATCGCATCATTTACTTACCCCGAAACCATTCCACGCACCGGCACGCATGGTAGCAATCGTATAAACGACATGAATAACTATATTTCCTAGAAAAGTATGTGGGCGAATAAGCGTAATGATGTTCTGTTCTACTTGGAACCTCCTTGGAACTGACTACTATAATATAATCCAACCTTCGAGGCTTGCTGTTCATATACAAATATGAATTGAAAACAAGTAAAGTTAAAGATGTAAAAAACTCTACTCTAATTATTTTTAACAATAACAAATAGCAGAATATAAAGGCATGTATAGCTGAGATATGATCAAATAGTCAGTGTCCTACTTCATTGTCATCAGGGAAAGTTTTATATGAGAAAAGTTTGCAAAATTATCTTAAGGAAAATATATCATATTGCTGTAAACATGGAACTCTCATTAACTCATGCGAGTCTGTCTTGAGTTTGTTCCCTCCAGAAAAATGAAAATAATAATTTGGTTCCGTTACAAATTATATGAACTAGTTTTTAGTAGTTTTAAGGCAGCAAAGTGTTTGGATGATATTCAAGGAATTCATAGAAGCTTTTCTGGGCCATCGTATCACACGTGTAAGTAGTCAGGCAGTTTTGCTGACAGTTGCCTTCTCGCTGACTTGGAATTCCAGACTTTTCTTAAATCTCATTTGAATTTTTTAAAGTATATGTCAATGATAAAATTATTAAAACTTTGTCAAAAATTGCTCCAATTTATGGTAATTTCCAATGTAATTCAACAGGAATAATAATAATAGTCTGGAAATTTTTCATTATTTCATCGTATCAATAATTTTCTATCGTGATGAAAGTTATATCAAGCATGAATTCATAAAATTTCTCATTTGGTTATGCTGGCAAATTATAATATTTGTCTGAAATGAAACAGTTCAATCTTTGAAAAACGAGAAAAGTTTAGACTTTGGCAACCTTCGAATGAATTGAAATCATTAATGCTGAGAAATTGTTATTTCCACATATATATTTTATTCAATACATCTCTAGGGGGCAATTATGCTAACAAAATTAGGTTTCTGCGAAAAGTAGGTATAGTCTAATGTGTTAATTTTATTGTTTTCTCCACCAATTTCTATCCACAATAAAAGCTTATTTGAATAACTTACAATAAGTTTTATACATTAGTTTGTAATCTCCTTAAAATCATTCCGTTTGGCACGTAAAAACGAAGAATTCGAAATTAAAAATTATGCTACCGATAAAATTACATACAACATAATGCGCTACTGCTACAAATATATAGTAATATTAAATATTTATCAGATTACCCCGTGATATAATATGTGTAATATAATTATGCGTTACGATACGATACGAGTCAACCCATTTATCAAATATTCGAAACAGATAGCCTATTAGTTTAAATATGTTATGAACTAAAATTGGATTCTTTCAATTCGTCTGTGAGCAGCATGCATAGTTGCGTGGCTCCAAATTTCGACCATTCTTGTCCTGAACTGGTCCCAAAAATATGATAGTTTAATTCGAGTAATTATCAAATTAGGAGCTTCTAATAAAATCCTTTTTGTTTTGTTTTAAATTGTACTTCAAATCATATAGATACAAACATATATGCAAAATCAATTACTTTATATTTTTCCTTTGCCGTTGTTTTGGTTTATACGTCCTTTTGAAAAATCCTATTTCTTGTTTATATATTAAAAATTGATGATCTGATCTGGCCATAATTTTTTTCATTCAGCAGCATCTAAGCAAATATTAGCTAATGCTATTAGTAATTTTATTATGCACATTTCTTCTATTATTATAAATATTCTAAAAATAAATTTCGACAGCAAAACTAAACTTAAAACTGCACAATAGATGGAAAAATGATCTTATAAAACATTGATTTAAACTGCTATGCTATGCTATGCTATGCTAAACTACTGCATATTATGGAGAGCTAAAACTGTAAGCTTTGTGTATTGTACCACATTCATGCGTATTTTCATTAATACTGCTACCTGACCTTCTAACTTTCTAACGATGACGAACAAAACATTTATTTTGAAAAGAATGTACATGTAGAATATTTATGTATTATATAATTCGGTTCAGAGTTGTACGCTTTGTACGTACCTTCATTCAGGTTTATGCACCACGTGTTGTTGCAAAATATGACAGGATCATAATATACCATTCATCAATGAGGGATTTAAGTTTTGGGTCCAAATGCGAATGTTTTCTTATGAAATTTATTATTCGCCATACACCATCATCTTTCAAAAGGATTTTAAACCACATCCGATTTGGTTTCAGGCTGTACCTGCTCTCCATTCCGGGTACGATTGTCGGACAAAGCGGCAGCTGGTGTTTTCTTTCCAGGCCCCGTTCTCCCTTTTTCCATTGCCTTCTCCTCCTTTTGCGGTTTTCTTCCTGCTTGCAATTCCGGAATTTCCTTCTCATCTCCAATGCTTTCATCATCGGATGCCCGCCTCAATCCAAACCCAAGGGAAACCTAGCACAGAATAAAGGATTTGTAAGATTTAATTCAAACTGTTCCATCAGAGTAGGGCAATCGAAGATAAAGTATTTGATCGAACTGAGAACTGCGTTTTACTGGAATGAGTACCAAAAAAGGCTTTTTTGTTACGAAATGTGTCTAGGCTTACTGGAGTGTCTTGCCTTTTTTGTGAATCAGAATGATATTTGATCGAAATGTCTGTAAGTTGTGTGATTCACGTTCTTGAAAAAGTTGCAAACGTGCTTTTGTTATCAATACGAAATAGTTTATCATTTTAAAGGATAAAAGAGCTCCCACTTGTTTACACTGCACTTTAGCTCCGAGACATTGTGTAGGTTATTTATTTACATTTTTCTGGAAAGTTTCCAGTTCTTGGAGTAAGTTAACCATATCACAAACCCATTCTTTATTTGGTTTCCCACGCAAGTGATGGTTTACCTATATTTATTTAAATGCAACGCGATAATTTATGGAATGCGACCGCAAGAATAATAGCCACAACAAAAAATTTGTTACAAAATATCGACGGAATCGTGATTCAAGGAATTTTCGTTTAAAACCCACTGATTCTTTCTTTTTAGCATTCCAAAGCTGTCGATTACGCAAAACCTACGTCGTCGTCCATGTTGACAAAGGAGAAAGTTTTAATGCGGTCTTGCATACTTTCCCATTTTGTATGGAAGATGTTATCCGTGAATTCATTCACCGATTTTGCAACTATCTTTATTCCATAGCATGGTTCATTCAAGATTGAAGTGAATAAGTTTTTGAAGCTCAAGTATAAGTCGTTTCGCTGCCATCCTCCTACACATCTTCTTGGTTTTTTTACCCTACGTACATGTTTTCATAGCCATCTCCATATAATTATCATGTAAACCGGTAAACCAACCGTTAAACCAAGTTGCACATAACAATATCCATGAAATGTAGATTAGAAGTTAAATTACTGTAACGCAATCTTACCTATTAGTCGAGAATGTACCTGTTAAAACATCTTCTTCAGTAGCCCTTATCTTGGATTAGAAGGATCTGAGCTCCCTCCATTCATGTTCTACTAACCTCGTCTAATCTCTCATAATAACTTTTGAAACTCTTAAGAAGCTCCTTATTCAACTAGTCTTTTGTCAAGGCCCTATTATTGTTATCTACGTTCCTTGACAGTGAGTTTTATTATGTACATTTCTTTTTAGATGTCTTTCACCCAAAATTACAACAATTTTTTGCCTCCCTTGTTAAATTAGATTAGATGCAATTACTCGCAAAAAAATCTTACCCGGAGTTGATTGCAAAGGGACTCGCTGAAAGCCAAATAAATCCAAGGATTGGTGCACGAGTTGAGGGATGCCAGAAGCAGAAAGATGACTTGTAATGGGCCGGCGTCTAATGATATACACACAAAAAGAGAAAGTAAAACCAACATATTACTAGGGAATGTCCCTATTGTAGATGAATTTGCAATCTCAAAAGGAAGCACACAACAAACACTGTTGCGCATAATATAATGCTCGCATGCACAATAATAGGACTCGTATTTGCTTTCCGTTTCCTATTAAAGGGTTTCCACAATGTAAACACAGTACAAACGAGTTAAACTATCTCTAACAGCCCAGTCGGGGCCAATTTGCTCATGATAAAATAAGTTCAAGGTTCTTTTGAAGTCTGGATGATTCAAACCATTTCATTTGAGCCATTACATGCTACATGCCTCTCACTCACAGCGGTTCCCATTTCTGGAAATAATTTAGAGTTTAGTTGCTACAAAGTTTGGAATGGACTATGGAGCAAACGATAATCTTGAATGGTAATTGCAAAATGCAAATTAGAAATGCAGGAGCTTTCCATTTCTCGGAATATATAGAGGGATTTTTTATGCTAATGTTTTTGAGCAATCATAATTAACAGATCCTTTAAACATAATATACAAAAATTATTTTACTCAAACAAACATGAACATATGTGGTAAGGTCAAACAGAAAGGGCAGTACTATTTACAACCGTGGGATTGTAAATGTACATAAGTTTCTCTTACTTTGTGGATTGTATGCGATGACTAGTTGAGTGATGGAGAAGGGAGCCCAGCAAACGAAAAAGCAGATGACAACCGTCAGCGTCAACTTCAAGGTTTTCATCTTGGCTTGGCTGATCTGACGCCGTAAAGCTCCACGCTCCTCAGAAGTCTAAAAAATGGAGAAAAACACCAAAATCCCTGATTTTATAATATCCCGTATTTTTTAAATGTTGTACTTGCTTTAAAAAAAGAATTGCCATGTTTTGTATTGAAAGTATGGGTCGTTTTCATTAAAAATGGGAGGAAAAGTAGGTTATCTAATCCAGTTTGTTGCATTAAAAAATCAACGTTTTCGAATAGGTTTGAAGGCAAAAAAGACTTGCCAGAAAATCCCATCACATCACAAGTAAATAAATTACATGCCCGTGCAGCCTTATTTTTTCCACAAACAATGGCATTAGATAATCATTTTTTATTTACACAACATGTATTCCCTTTTCATGCAAACAAACATTAGACACATACGACATGCACACATGAACAACACGATGTGAATGTGAATGGAATAATTTATGCCGTAGATCCGGAAACATGTCATTTTATTACTTATCCAAGTAATTGCATGTTTAAAGAAACAAGATCATTTTGTGTGGGAGGAATGAGGGGGGAGGTTAATACGAAAAAACAGTTATAAATGATAAGTGTCATGCAACTTTCCATTACCTTCCTTAACGGAGCTTCATCCACCGAGTCGGTTTCTTGCTCATCCCTTGTTCCTGCAGAGGAAGATGAAAATGAGTATTTCTTTTTTCTCCTTTCCTTCTGTTGCTTTTGTGCCCGGCCTTCTTTGGGCAAGCTGAATCGAATAACTTTACAACAGATTGCTCCGTAGCTGACTCCGATCACCATGAGTGGAAAAATAAAAGCACAGACGACGAAAAATGTCACGTACGCCTTTTGCCCCCACGGTTCGATAAAGGTGACCCAACAGTCTCTTATTCCAGGGCTATCCTGTTTTAGAGAAAAGCAAATTTATGGAATGTAAATCCTCCTCTTTTCAAATATCCTGCATGGAAACTAAAGCAGGACGGGAAACTGGTTTTAGGAATCTTAAACCATCCAAATAATGATACTTTTTACATTTTAAATGCATCTTGGCTTTATTCTGTTTGCCATAATTCTACGGTGCTCTGAGACTTGAAATAATTGCGGATAGGCAGGTTCGGAGAGAAAGCAACGCAAATATAAAGCGGTAAGCAAAGCCGATAACGTACGTTAAGCACGAATGTGTGCACTCAAACGTGATTGTGCATCGTACATCAGTTCATTTTTTGCATGAGCAATCTACATTTTATGCATTCAATATTGCTATTATTCAACCAGAAATAACTGGAATACACTCCAGATACCATTTTATTTCCACCCTGAACATTGATGATTGTCTTGAACTCTTTTTGTTTGAATTGACCAAGTTTTTTTCTAATTCAGCGGACTGGAAATGGAAGGAAGTTGTATTCCATCGCGGCTATTCCATTACACAATCAATACCGCTGTCACCGCTGGCTCAATGAAATAAGGAGGGTCATGATACTAACTACCAATTTCGTTCCTTTATTGGCTTTACCAGCACTTTATTGAGGAAAAACGCCTTAAGCATTACCAGAGCTAATATCTACTATGCTGCTCTAGATCCACAACGAGAAAAATTCGCTTAGTCTTTTGCCCAGCAGCTGCGTCTCTTCTCTGGGTTACTCGAAAGTGAAAGTTCTTGTTCACACTCGCATCAATATGATCATACACCAGGCAATAAATAAGTGGAGGAGTGGTGCCCTGTTCAATAATACTCTAGTCATGATGCCGACTACACAGTTTCCTTGTGTGTCTCTGCATAAACGCTGTCCTTTCACAAGTTATAAGGGTAATATACAACATAAGACACAACTATTATGGAATATGGAAGCTTTTTTGGATTCCCTTGTGAATGCAAAATGTCTCACATCCATTAAAATTGACGAGTTTCTTGTGCCAATGCTTCATATCCTAAACACAAGGCATAACATATATATACAATGAATACATAAAAGTAAAGGCAAATGGAGGTTGTTAGTTGTTATGCTGTGTATTTATATTTGTGCGATCAATTTTTATATGAAAAACTACTTTGTGTCGTGCTACGATCAAAAGTGAAAGTACGACATCCTCACACTCACTGCATATATTTTCACTATTATCTAGAACAAACAAGGTTGTGATGTGGCTACATGGTTTTTTACGACACTTGCGAGACAGTTGTCAAATTCCTACTTAATGCCGACTATAAAAACAGTTTGGATGAATTTATATGTATATTCTATCTTCCTATTCTGCCAGGAAGAAATAATGGCATAAAAGTACACGAAACATTTTGCTACAAATTATTTTATGATTCATATTCCTAGTTAAATGAGACTCGATGACTACATGTAATCTGAGTCCTTTTTTCATGAGGGAAAATTATTTTTTAAATGGCATGTCAAAAGCATAAAAAGTTTCTATTGTATTAGGAACCAGGAAGGAAGCAAAAAATATCGAGTTTGTAGAAAAGGACATTCAATTTGTTTAGAAGCAGGATGCAAACTTACAAAGCTTTTTCACAAAGTTTTTTTTTCACGAGCCCAGCCATTGTTGAAATACTGAACACTCGTAAATAAGCATCTCTTCCTAAGCCAAAGGCTTTCAGGAACATTGTCTACGCAAAAGTGAAGAGAAACTAGACTGCTTTCTTTAATTCCTTTGTCATTACAAGACACGTAATCACGAAACTAATGAAAGAGTTTATCTTCCCTGTTCATCAGTCTTTTGTTGAAGCAGACTCTAGAATTTTATGCACCATGTGGTTACGAAAGAATTAAAACCTTGTACAAAATCAATACAGATTACCAGTTACTCAAATTATATGTGGCCAATGCCTCATACACAGCTAAGTACCTATGTGACCACTCAAATTTATTAAAAACTGTAAATTTATTACAACCGTGCAAGATTTTCATTAAAACTACTTGACTGAAAGTCATCATTTAATTGTCACTAACCACAGCTTAGCCTTGTAAAATGCATTCAAGTCTTCTACAGCAAATGAAAGTTTTGCGGTTTGTCAACAACTGGATGAAAGCCAGCTAGTAGGAGCAGATACTTCATTCAATATGAGTGACGCTGGCTGTCATTCTATGTGCCGAATAGAAGAAAACTGATGACTGCCAGACAGCTTTAACAATGGAAGAAACTTACAAAATAAACCCGAATTCGTTCAATGAAACACGACTGACATAAATATATACTAATTTATAAGGACACACAAAGTCTGCTGAAATAATAATTAGAAGTTGCGTTTTTTAATCACTACCACACAAAGGAAAGGGTTGGAAATCAACCAGCTTTTTCTATTGTACTATAATTTGCTGTCACTCTGCATTGTAGTTGTGCTTTCTCCTTCATTCTTTTTTTACGAATTTCTTAGCAATAAAAGTTGCAATGTTGCTTTGCTCTTTTGAAATAAGGTCATTCATCAGGAGGTTGGATGTATTTACACCAGCCAAGCTTTTGACCTTCAGCTTCTTTTACTTTATCAAACGTCCTTACAATACCCAAAACCGTTTTGCTGTCGCAAATATGATATATATGTTCAGAAGGAGAATCGTTATTAATCTTAAAAGTGTGATACATTATCCGTTTGAACTAGGACTCACAGAGAAAAGTTTTATGTTTCTATTCTTTTGCAGCAACTCAAAGCATTTCCGTATTCTCAAATTCCATTCTTTCTCCCATTGAATTCATATGCATACCTAATTATTTCTAACTGCTTCTAAATAAATACCAATGGTGATGGTACGACTGAACGCATATTTGCAAATGGACGGTGTATGCTTTGTAATTTCGCATCATTCGCTCTTTCTCTCATAAAATATGCACCCGTTCGTTAGAACTTTTTCTCTTTTTTTGCCCTACATCAAAATAGGAAAGTAATTAACTGCTCTACATTCCTGTATGCTAATAGAAAACTCAACTTGAAAAACTTTATTCTTTCAAGGCACAAAAGATTAATGAGAAAGAGCGTAAGTTTTCAAATACTATTTCGCACTCACGGTGATGATTTCAGTACGTACTTCACTTAAATAATTAAACCGAACCGAGCAACTTAGCATTGCTGATGAAATCAGACGGAGGATACTTTATACCTCGCAGTGCTAAATGAGATTGCCAGTCTAGTGCCATCATAGTTTTAACAACACAGTTACATCTTAATTGTTTAATGTTCCAAAGTGAAAAGCACAGTATCAGGCGGAATGCAGACTAGAATTGCTACAATAAAGAATCTACATCGGAATGAAAAGCAAAGCAGATGAAAAAGCGCTAGTTGCGTTGCTGAAATTGAGTTTGTGTCGTAACATAGCTCATATACCACATAAAGCTTTTAATGTCGAAGTTGTAGCAACAGATAAACCAGAAATAATGTTTAAGCCTTCAGGGCAGTTAAAGACTGTGGAAGCAAAATGGATATCTATGATGAGCCATTCTACTGAATAGACCTTTTGGAAAGAGCAACGAGGTGTTAACATAGCCCTCATCTCCACTAGATAAAACACAAGGACATTCTATCAAGCTCAGAAAAGTTTCCATGCGTTCCATTTGTATTGCTCTTGAAACCAAAGCATGAGTGAAAAATAAAAGTTTACGTACCGGAACATCCATATAGCTGAATATAAAAACTTGTGGAGTGGCTAGAATAAATGAGAAGATGTAGCTCGCCGCCACCAGGATCCGGGGTCCTTTGAGCCCACTGTAATAATTTCTGGAGAAGGTGTGATGACAAACAACCAGGTACCGATCAATCGCCATCGATGTAAGAATGTAGGTGGACACGTAGAGCACAAATGTTTGAATAGTAACGCAAGTTAGCTGTGTTCCAATTCACGAACTTGCATGCGCTTTCATTAGGCCGTGTCAATGTCTGCAAATGAGTGTATGAGTTTCTTCCACACAAGTTAATTTCATTTGATGGCTTCATTTCATTCATTGATACCCTGTAGAAAATAATAGAGTTTTTGGGTGGTGTTAGTTGCTCTTCATGCAGATTCAATTACCTGCAACGCAATACAGACGTAATTCAATTTAAGCTTATTAAACATCATGTTGCATATAGCCATTCCAGTTTTTGTCATTCATTTTCTACAGCAGCGTTTTCGACGGCAGACTAGACTAAGCAAGTGTTTTGACCAATTGCCGTCGCGAGTCTTTAATAACATGATAATGTGCAAAGTGTAAATGCGTCTAAGAAGGCTCAACTTTCACACTTAGCTTATATAAAAATTCATTCTGGAGATGGGATAGAGCCTCGTCTCATGCCAGTTCAATATAATTCTTGAACAGCTACCTCTTTAATTTAGGATGTAGAACTTTGGGTTTGGTGTTCACCTCAAAAGGTGAAGGTGAACTGTACCTAAGCCAAACAAACCAAACCCATAGAGAATACCAATCATTTTTGCCAAAGGAAGGATTAGTATGTGACCATAAAGTCCGTGATGATAATGAAAAAAGTAGAGACCCCTTTCCGCTACAACAAATTTTAATGAAGAATTTCAAGCTGTCAGTAAATTCCTAGTAGATCAGTTTCACCTATATTATCAAAGTTGTCTGATATAAAAAACCATCTGTGTGGAAAATGGCAATCTGTTTATAGTCAACTTTCTTTTTACGCAGTCGAGCAGTATCAAATACGCGTTTGATGACTTGAGGTGAATACGTATCTCTAAGGTGTATCAAAGTATGCTCAGACACATTTTTCAGAATTCAGAATGTAAATAAATTACGTTACTGTACTAGATAAAACAAACTGTTGTATATAGAATAGGATGGATTGAGGTTTTTAATATGTGATCAAACTTCACTTGACTCCAAAGTTTTATTCGGAGGAGCACAATTTCTTCACGAAGATAAATATATCATATTTACGCTATACGCATATAATACCATAACTGATTGCAAAAAGTAAGCCAGCTTGTGATTTGTAACGTCATTCATAAATGAGATCTGAGATAGGGTAAAGTTGAAAACAGCTTGCGATTATCAAGTTGCCCCATAACTGGTCCATGTTCTTATTGCACAACAGAGCTGCTACACTGAAATAACATCACACTTTGCTTCATGATTTTATCTTTGAATGAAAATACTATTTAATCACAGTATCCCCAATTTTAATTTCCTAGAGATTCTTTTGCATAAACCAACAGAGTTATAAATAAATCTATGTAGGTTAGGAAAATGCACACCTGCATACTCAAACTAGAGTATAATGAAACAAACTAGTAAATATCTATCGTCAAAGGCCAAAACCCAGTGATCAGATTCCATCACAAGTGCTATCATCATTGCATGAAATTTGTATTACGCAAATGACTGCATCCTATTGATCTTTGTTGATTTTTGAGCGTTCAGCTGTGAATACCTTTCAAAAGCATGACGTAAAATTTCTGCATTCTGCATGTGAATTATGCTCTTAGGCCAAATATAGAATATGTTATCCTCACTCCTAGGCCATAAATGTATGCAATACGACAGAGGTTTTCATCATCAGATCACAAGAATCTGATGGAAACATGGTTGTTAGCTCACCATTTTAATAACGTTGGGTTATTTGAGTCTACGACGCAACCCACAAAAGAGAATAGCAATAGCGTCACTAATCTCTGGATATCTGGGTTCTGGTTTCCATCACACAAAAGGCACAGGGTTTCACAAAGACTCATCAATTCTTTAACTCTCTTCCATTTACCTACTTCTCAAGTATACGCACGTCTCCCTCCACCGCTCATACTTCCTCGAACATTAGCCTCGTTCGTATCATCTCAGGAAAGCATGTACTTGAAGTTTCTTGATTTTGAACAGACCAAGCGTGAAGGAGGATTAGTCGTGGACGTAATGAGAATATTTCATGAGCCTCCCATCTTTACTGGACGTTGATACTTCTCCACAACTTTCCTGTTGCTGCTCCAAGTCGTAGATGTATATCAAATGCATCATAAAAAGTTAAAATTCTACTCAGCTAAATAAAGTGTCCCACAATCATAAACGACTGCAAATTTAACTCGCAATGGAGCTGGACCATGGTCAAGTAACATCCGTTGTAGTTCCCGATTTCCTCATGATGACCCCAACAAGTCCTCCACCCATGGAAGCCGACACATCCGAACTCATCGCGGATAGCGAGACTTCCGGAGCGAGAAATGAGAGCTTGGCAAAAATTGAGATCACGGTCCTCTCAGTCATCCTGGTAATTGCGATTGTTGGCAACAGCCTCATGTTAATTGCCCTCCGTCGTCAGCTGAACTTCCGCCCCATGAGCCGGATGTACTTTTTCATGCTGAACCTGAGCATCGCAGATTTGTTCGTGGCATTTGGAAACATTTTGCCACAACTGGCATGGGACATAACGTTCAGGTTCCAAGGAAATGATTTGCTATGTCGAATTGTTAAATTCCTTCAAGTAT